>CM033626.1:2559661-2800671 GCA_019453435.1 Rhinogobius similis
TATTAATTAAAGATATTGAAAAGTAGGATTTTGCACCATCTGGTGGTTGTTTGCGCTCACTGCATAATTGAAAATAAGATTTGGCTAAAAGTATAAAATGACTGAAACAAAAACGATTTTAATATAAATTCATTTGAAGAATTAAAAATTAGGCTGGGCAGATTAACGCACTATTATCGCGTTAACGCAAAAATAAACTTAAATAGGCTCATTAGAGACATTGGCGAGATAAATACACAGTTACACAAGTCCATTAAACACACCGACCTTACGCAACTATGGAGGGTAAAATATGTTATGTAGGTAGGCACATGTTTGATACATAGATCCACACTTCACATGATGATTTAACTGCCACAACGTTATCGGCCAATCAAACAATCAACACAACAGCTATAGATAATGCAACAACGTTATCGGCCAATCAAACAATCAACACAAAACAGCTATAGTTAGCTATAGTTGGGAAGAGTTACC
Source organism: Rhinogobius similis (assembly GCA_019453435.1). Classification (NCBI taxonomy): domain Eukaryota; kingdom Metazoa; phylum Chordata; class Actinopteri; order Gobiiformes; family Gobiidae; genus Rhinogobius; species Rhinogobius similis. The sequence continues at coordinate 2,560,139 of CM033626.1, forward strand.
GATTCGGACACTTCAGCGTTCTACGCTGTGACAGCTCCTTATTGGTTTACACATAAATGCAAGTGTTCAAACGTGTTTTAAACAAGCGAATTTGAGACAAAATTCTCAGACAGAAGACTTCAGTATGTAAATTGAGATTTTTGTGTAATCCATAGTGGCTAAAAGTATTAAATGACTGAAACCAAAACGATTTTAATATACATTCATTCGAAGAATTGAAAATATTGAAAATAATTACAATAGTTTTTTATTAATTAAAGATATTGAAAAGTATGATTTTGCACCATCTGGTGGCCTTTTTGCGCTCACTGCATAATTGAAAATGAGATTTGGCTAAAAGTTTTAAATGACTGAAAACAAACGATTAAAATATATGTACATTTGAAGAATGAAAAAAAATAATAATAATTACAATGTTTTTTTTTTAAATAAAGGTATTAAAAAGTGAGATTTTGCACCATCTGGTGGTTGTTTGCGTTCACTGCATAATTGAAAATAAGATTTGGCTAAAAGTATAAAATGACTGAAACAAAAACGATTTTAATATAAATTCATTTGAAGAATTGAAAATATTAAAGATAATTACAATAGTTTTTTTTATTAATTAAAGATATTGAAAAGTATGATTTTGCACCATCTGGTGGTTGTTTGTGTTCACTGCATAATTGAAAATAAGATTTGGCTAAAAGTATAAAAATGACTGAAACAAAACGATTTTTAATATAAATTCATTTGAAGAATTAAAAATATTAAAGATAATTACAATAGTTTTTTATTAATTAAAGATATTGAAAAAGTAGGATTTTGCACCATCTGGTGGCTGATTATGTGTTCACTGCATAATTGAAAATGAGATTTGGCTAAAAGTTTTAAATGACTGAAAACAAACGATTAAAATATATGTACATTTGAAGAATGGAAAAAAAAAAAATAATTACAATGTTTTTTTTAAAATAAAGGTATTAAAAAGTGAGATTTTGCACCATCTGGTGGTTGTTTGCGTTCACTGCATAATTGAAAATAAGATTTGGCTAAAAGTATAAAATGACTGAAACAAAAACGATTTTTAATATAAATTCATTTGAAGAATTAAAAATATTAAAGATAATTACAATAGTTTTTTATTAATTAAAGATATTGAAAAGTAGGATTTTTGCACCATCTGGTGGTTGTTTGCGTTCACTGCATAATTGAAAATAAGATTTGGCTAAAAGTATAAAATGACTGAAACAAAAACGATTTTAATATAAATTCATTTGAAGAATTAAAAATTAGGGCTGGGCAGATTAACGCACTATTATCGCGTTAACGCAAAAATAAACTTAAATAGGCTCATTAGAGACATTGGCGAGATAAATACACAGTTACACAAGTCCGTTAAACACACCGACCTTACGCAACTATGGAGGGTAAAATATGTTATGTAGGTAGGCACATGTTTGATACATAGATCCACACTTCACATGATGATTTAACTGCCACAACGTTATCGGCCAATCAAACAATCAACACAACAGCTATAGTTAATGCAACAACGTTATCGGCCAATCAAACAATCAACACAACAGCTATAGTTAGCTATAGTTGGGAAGAGTTACCGGGATTCGGACACTTCTCAGCGTTCTACGCTGTGACAGCTCCTTATTGGTTTACACATAAATGCAAGTGTTCAAACGTGTTTTAAACAAGCGAATTTGAGACAAAATTCTCAGACAGAAGACTTCAGTATGTAAATTGAGATTTTTGTGTAATCCATAGTGGCTAAAAGTATTAAATGACTGAAACCAAAACGATTTTAATATACATTCATTCGAAGAATTGAAAATATTGAAAATAATTACAATAGTTTTTTATTAATTAAAGATATTGAAAAGTATGATTTTGCACCATCTGGTGGCCTTTTGCGCTCACTGCATAATTGAAAATGAGATTTGGCTAAAAGTTTTAAATGACTGAAAACAAACGATTAAAATATATGTACATTTGAAGAATGAAAAAAAAAAATAATTACAATGTTTTTTTTAAAATAAAGGTATTAAAAAGTGAGATTTTGCACCATCTGGTGGTTGTTTGCGTTCACTGCATAATTGAAAATAAGATTTGGCTAAAAGTATAAAATGACTGAAACAAAAACGATTTTAATATAAATTCATTTGAAGAATTAAAAATATTAAAGATAATTACAATAGTTTTTTTATTAATTAAAGATATTGAAAAGTATGATTTTGCACCATCTGGTGGTTGTTTGCGTTCACTGCATAATTGAAAATAAGATTTGGCTAAAAGTATAAAATGACTGAAACAAAAACGATTTTAATATAAATTCATTTGAAAAATTGAAAATATTACAGAGAATTACAATAGTTTTTTATTAATTAAAGATATTGAAAAGTATGATTTTGCACCATCTGGTGGCTGTTTGCGTTCACTGCATAATTGAAAATGAGATTTGGCTAAAAGTTTTAAATGACTGAAAACAAACGATTAAAATATATGTACATTTGAAGAATGGAAAAAAAAAATAATAATTACAATGTTTTTTTTAAAATAAAGGTATTAAAAAGTGAGATTTTGCACCATCTGGTGGTTGTTTGCGTTCACTGCATAATTGAAAATAAGATTTGGCTAAAAGTATAAAATGACTGAAACAAAAACGATTTTAATATAAATTCATTTGAAGAATTAAAAATTAGGGCTGGGCAGATTAACGCACTATTATCGCGTTAACGCAAAAATAAACTTAAATAGGCTCATTAGAGACATTGGCGAGATAAATACACAGTTACACAAGTCCATTAAACACACCGACCTTACGCAACTATGGAGGGTAAAATATGTTATGTAGGTAGGCACATGTTTGATACATAGATCCACACTTCACATGATGATTTAACTGCCACAACGTTATCGGCCAATCAAACAATCAACACAACAGCTATAGTTAGCTATAGTTGGGAAGAGTTACCGGGATTCGGACACTTCTCAGCGTTCTACGCTGTGACAGCTCCTTATTGGTTTACACATAAATGCAAGTGTTCAAACGTGTTTTAAACAAGCGAATTTGAGACAAAATTCTCAGACAGAAGACTTCAGTATGTAAATTGAGATTTTTGTGTAATCCATAGTGGCTAAAAGTATTAAATGACTGAAACCAAAACGATTTTAATATACATTCATTCGAAGAATTGAAAATATTGAAAATAATTACAATAGTTTTTTATTAATTAAAGATATTGAAAAGTAGGATTTGGTACCATCTGGTGGCTGTTTGCGCTCACTGCATAATTGAAATAAGATTTGGTATTGTGTTGAATACAGTGGAATTGTTTATTATAAGCTTTTTGAATTTGACTGAATTCAAATTACATTGCATCGATTATTTGATGTGCTTTTATTGTGAAGGTAAATGGCAAATGTGTGCAAGAAGGCATAAGAACGCGTAAATTAGTACAAAAGGTACAATTACAAATATTCCAAAATACTACAATACCAAAAGTGATCGTATAAAGTGGTTCAGAGGTTGTCATCCGGACGCCGTTTAAAGATCGAGACGTTTCGACTTTTAGCCAAAATTCATTGTCAATACCAAAAGTAATGCCAAAAATGACATAATAAATAAAATCGCAATATTAAAAATATATATATATATATAAAATAAAAACGGTGTTCAGAAAAAAAAATAAATAAATAAATAAACTTAAATAGGCTCATTAGAGACATTGGCGAGATAAATACACAGTTACACAAGTCCATTAAACACACCGACCTTACGCAACTATGGAGGGTAAAATATGTTATGTAGGTAGGCACATGTTTGATACATAGATCCACACTTCACATGATGATTTAACTGCCACAACGTTATCGGCCAATCAAACAATCAACACAAAACAGCTATAGTTAATGCAACAACGTTATCGGCCAATCAAACAATCAACAGGAAACCCCAAAAGGCATAGAAAGAAAGAAACAAAAAAAAAAAAAAGAAAAGAAACCAACAAAAGTCTGACCCGGCCGGTTTATTTTGTGATATTTGGGAAGAGGGGAAGTGCTGGATTCTATTTTCATATTTCATCATGGCGTCTATTCTAATGTAAACGATATAATATGTGCATAACTTTCAGCTCTAGATACAGTGCAAGGGGCTGAATACTTTCACAAGGCACTGTAACTGCTGCTCCTCCTAACCTCGCACACACACACACACACACGCATACGTGTTTTTGCTACATCGTGGGGACCTATTTTTGGCGATGTCTAGAACCTGCCCTGTGAGGACCTCATTTCAAACATGAATTAAAGGCATGTTTTAACTCATAAAAATATGATTTAAAGTCAGATTTTTTTAGGGGACCATGGTCTCTCTGAAATCACTGTAATTAACAAAATTTCAAAATATTTTTTTTGTCTGATTTTTCTAACCTCATGGGGACTTCATACCATAAACCACCAGCAGGTGTCACTATTACAAATTTCTATGTTATTTCTATGTAGAACCTGTACAAGGTAAGCATTGGAGTTCAATATTTATAATTAATTTAGTTTTAAGACAGATATGTGTCTTCTTTATACATTTGTGCTAATTATTGATAATTTAATTTGTGAACTCACTTTAACTCTTTACTGTACTGTAATTACATAGTGATTAATACTCTGTCCATATCAGACTATACAATAAAATGTTTGAATTAATGAGTTAAATTAAATTAAATTAAATTACTGTATTCTGGGCAACAAGTGCAAAAATATTTTCTGCCTATTCATGAAATAATGTAAAATTCACTGTATCACAATTGTATGAAATGGATAAATGAATATTGTTCAGCTCCAAAACATATAAGCCCTATAAATAAATTGACAGATTTTAACATAACTCTACTGTATAACAAATACGTTTCACATTATCAAGGGCAGAATGGAAACAAGCCGTGATCGCCCAATTAAATACATTTAAAAGTCATTGAAAATGAGCAAAATCAATCAATCTCTTGCTACCTGAAGACACCATGTCCTTAACTACACTCTTCTCTTCCTAAATTGCCACGATTGAAGCCACAAACATTTTAGTGTGAAGCCTTCATTGTCAATCAGACAGAAAGCAGCGGTAAATGTATGGACTGTAAGTCTTATCTGCACATGTGCTGTAAAGGAAAAGCAGGCGACTGCGGCGTCAAACTCAAAGCATCATTATCCTCTGGTTGGAAAGGGCGTTGTGTTTGGAAAAGTTTGAGTCAGAATAAAAACATTTACTCGGGGGGATATGATATGATATATGAACATTCCAGATGCCATTCTGTGGGAAATACAGTTTTGTTTTTTGTTTTTATGAAAGGATTCAATCGACATCTGAAGCTGAGAGGCTGTGAGTGTTGTTGTAATGAACTATCCTAACATTTGTGGTGTGTTGTTGACTGAGTGACTCGACCATGCACCAAAAGCAGTAGCATAAATCTGACTGCAACTGTTCACAATGATACCAGTAAGACCTGAGTCTGTAAGACTTAAAGCTCTGAAAACAAACTGAATAAATAATATCCTGAATAAATAAATAAACCACTTAAGATAAGTTAAGATAAACTTTATTGGATGTGACAAGGAAGGATCGTACACGTCCACAAAACGTCCTCGTACATCGTCAAAACGGGTGAGTTTGTCTGTTTTTTTACTTTCACCTGAGCCTGAACAATGTTTGACAACATCAAAAAACCAAAATACTGAACTTGCAGAAAAAGTCACCACATGCTTACCTTTTACCATGCTACTTTTGCAGACTCTTTTTAAAGCATTAATCCGATTTTTAACATAAAATTTTATAGCTTCCCACGTTCTATCTTTAAGAGCATTTGGTGATGTGCTAATGCAGTTGACACACTGGACTTTGCCAGGGACCTTTAAGTTTGTGATGCTGTCCATAAGTGTCCTCTCGACTGCCTGGACTTCTTCCTCCGTCCACTTCCTCCTTCCTTTGGCTTCTGCTTTTCCTAAACAAAATGAGACAATAAATGAATAATCCTCTAAAAGAGAAAAATACACACATGAGCTTTGTCAATAACACCAGGTCAGTGTTGTTTCAAGTCATTATTGACCTGTTCTGTAATAGTCCTAAGAGCCACTGTCCAGCATGTTTTAGATGTTTCCCAGTCCAAATGACGGCACACTTATCAGGCTTCTGCACAACTTCAAAACAAGATAATCATTTGAATCAGGTGTTTAGGGAGAAGGAAACATCTTAAACATGCAGGACAGTGGCCCCTGAGAACCAACAATTGAATCAGGTGTTTAGGGGGAGGGACACATCTTAAACATGCAGGACAGTGGCCCTGAGAACCAACAATTAGAAACACTGATCAAGAGTTTCTGTGTCTCACTTTCACTTATGAACTCCATAATTTAAATCAATCAGGTAAAAAATAAGGAGCGAAAGAGAGAAGACACAGGTGAGAGAAGGAGGAGAGAGGACACAGGTAAGAGAAGGAGAGAGAGAGAAGAGAGGACACAGGTGAGAGAAGGAGAAGAAGAGAGGACACAGGTGACAGAAGGAGAAGAAGAGAGGACACAGGTGAGAGGAGGAGGAGAAGAGAGGACACAGGTGAGAGAAGTAGAGAGGACACAGCTGAGAGGAGGAGAGAAAGAGAGAGGACACAGGTGAGAGAAAGAGAGAGGACACAGGTGAGAGAAGGAGGAGAAGAGAGGACACAGGTGAGAGAAGGAGGAGACGAGAGGACACAGGTGAGAGAAGGAGAGAGGACACAGGTGAGAGAAGGAGAGAAAGAGAGAGGACACAGGTGAGAGAAAGAGAGAGGACACAGGTGAGAGAAGGAGAGAGGACACAGGTGAGAGAAGGAGGAGAAGAGAGGACACAGGTGAGAGAAGGAGAGAACGAGAGAGGACACAGGTGAGAGTAGGAGAGAAAGAGAGATGACACAGGTGAGAGTATGAGAGAGATGACACAGGTGAGAGAAGGAGGAGAAGGGAGGACACAGGTGAGAGAAGGAGGAGAAGAGAGGACACAGGTGAGAGAAGGAGAAGAGAGAGGACACAGGTGAGAGAAGAGAAGGAGGACACAGGTGAGAGAAAGAGAGAGGACACAGGTGAGAGAAGGAGGAGGAGAGAGGACACAGGTAAGAGAAGGAGAGAGAAAGAGAGAGGACACAGGTGAGAGAAGGAGAAGAAGAGAGGACACAGGTGAGAGAAGGAGAAGAAGAGAGGACACAGGTGAGAGAAAGAGAGAGGACACAGGTGAGAGAAGGAGAGAAAGAGAGAGGACACAGGTGAGAGAAGGAGGAGAAGAGAGAGAGGACACATGTGAGAGAATGAGAGAGAAGAGAGAGAGGACACAGGTGAGAGAAAGAGAGAGGACACAGGTGAGAGAAGGAGGAGAAAAGAGGACACAGGTGAGAGAAGGAGAGAAGAGAGAGAGGACACAGCTGAGAGGAGAGGAGAGAAAGAGAGAGGACACAGGTGAGAGAAGGAGAGAGGGCACAGGTGAGAGAAGGAGGAGAAGAGAGGACACCGGTGAGAGAAGGAGGAGAAGAGAGGACACAGGTGAGAGAAGGAGAAGAAGAGAGGACACAGGTGAGAGAAGGAGAGAGGACACAGGTGAGAGAAGGAGGAGAAGAGAGGACACAGGTGAGAGAAGGAGGAGACGAGGAGGACACAGGTCAGAGAAGGAGAGAAAGAGAGAAGGAGAGAGGACAAAGGTGAGAGAAGGAGGAGGGAGAAGAGAGAGGACACAGGTGAGAGAAGGAGAGAAAGAGAGAAGAGAGAGGACACAGGTGAGAGAAGGAGAGAGAGGACACAGGTGAGAGAAGGAGAGAGGGACACAGGTGAGAGAAGGAGGAGAAGAGAGGACACAGGTGAGAGAAGGAGTAGACGAGAGGACACAGGTGAGAGAAGGAGAGAGGACACAGGTGAGAGAAGGAGGAGAAGAGAGGACACAGGTGAGAGAAGGAGGAGACGAGAGGACACAGGTAAGAGAAGGAGAGAGGACACAGGTAAGAGAAGGAGAGAAAGAGAGAGACAGTACATACCTGATGGTTGTGAAGCGGATGGTGAAGTTGCTTGTAAGGTGGAAGGTGCAGCATCCTTCACAGTCTTGTTTTCCACTTCTTCACTGACAGATCCATCACGGTCCACAGTTACTTTCTGAGGAGCACAGCAAACAAAGACTCAAATCTGATTTAATATATTAAGCATTATATGAACACCAAAAAGACACATGCAGGAATGGTGCATAAGACATGGAGCAAACAACAAATATCGAGTCCAGATCCCAGCTGGCTCAGTCAGCAGAGTCCTAACTGAGTATGAGCCTGAGAATGCTGTCCCAGATGTGGGCAGATTCCAGCCATGGAGGATACCAGGAGTTCAAATGATACACTTTTCCCCCAAAGTCCAAAAGACCTTTTTTGCCACTGACAATAAAATCTGAGGAAACATTCATGTATTCATCCTGCATTTTCAGGTGAGACAGTGCAGATGAGGGTAGATAGTTATCAGGCTTCTGCACAACTTCAAAACAATTGAATCAGGTGTTTAGGGAGAAGGAAACATCTTAAACATGCAGGACAGTGGCCCCTGAGAACCAACAATTGAATCAGGTGTTTAGGGGGAGGGACACATCTTAAACATGCAGGACAGTGGCCCCCGAGAACCAACAATTAGAAACACTGATCAAGAGTTTCTGTGTCTCACTTTCACTTATGAACTCCATAATTTAAATCAATCAGGTAAAAATAAGGAGCGAAAGAGAGAAGACACAGGTGAGAGAAGGAGGAGAGAGGACACAGGTGAGAGAAGGAGAGAAAGAGAGAGGACACAGGTGAGAGAAGGAGAAGAAGAGAGGACACAGGTGACAGAAGGAGGAGAAGAGAGGACACAGGTGAGAGAAGGAGAGAAAGAGAGAGGACACAGGTGAGAGAAGTAGAGAGGACACAGGTGAGAGAAGGAGGAGAAGAGAGGACACAGGTAAGAGAAGGAGAAGAGAGGACACAGGTAAGAGAAGGAGGAGAAGAGAGGACACAGGTGAGAGAAGGAGAGAAAGAGAGAGACAGTACATACCTGATGGTTGTGAAGTGGATGGTGAAGTTGCTTGTAAGGTGGAAGGTGCAGCATCCTTCACAGTCTGGTTTTCCACTTCTTCACTGTCAGATCCATCACTGTCCACAGTTACTTTCTCTGAGGAGCACAGCAAACAAAGACTCAAATCTGATTTAATATATTAAGCATTATATGAACACCAAAAGACACATGCAGGAATGGTGCATAAGACATGGAGCAAACAAATATTGTTCATAAAAATAAATAAGCAGAGAAACACCAGTCTCTAAATATATTTATTAAGATTTGTTGATTTGTCTTACCTTGTGGGTCAATGATGATCTGATCCAGATTCTTGCCCTTGAACGTTGACATTTTCCTTGTTCCAAAGCCATCAGAACCTTGCTGACCTTTGCCAGTTGTATTGTCCCTTCAGGCAACCGATAATATTGGCGATGCACTCTTATATCGTGGCCGAGGAAGTCTGCAAGGTCGTCCATTTCATTGTCCTTAAGGTTAAGAACCTTGGACATGGTGGCCATGTGCTTCCTCAGTTTAGTGGACGATAATGCTTCTGGGTTGTTTGCGCCACAACCGTGCAATCTGACGAATAACATCTGAACCTCTGAAATGGCTGAGAGCTTCAGGTCTTCCAAAAAGAACATATTATCATCATACACATCACAGCCACGGCGGGTGTTGACAAGTAACTCCATTGATGCCTGCACGCCCAGGTGTGAGGAGAATGGGGACCTTCGTCCTCGTTTGCCTTTTATTTCGATTCTCTGAAAATGCTTACAAAGCTTTCGTTCAAGGTCAGATAAGGCAAGCTCCACATCTGGATGAGCTGACGAGGTACCCTTCAAAGTGAAAGCATTAAGTTTCATTTTGGATACTTCTCCTGCTCTTCTTCGGTTGAAGAGGATAATTTCACAAAGTGTCACTTTTGCAAGTTCTCCCAGTGCTTCCTATTAGGATCATCTTTGAGTTTTTCTGATACTCCTGTCTTTGGACATCGAGATACTGGTGCATTTTCTTCACATCTTCAGTGAAAGGAAGAAGCTGTGGAACATTCCATTTCGCCTCACTCAGATTTCTGAGAGCCTGGGAGGAGATGCTTTCGCTCCATTTAGTGCTACAGATTTGTTTAAACACCTGCACATTGTGGACAACATCATCATCACCTGAGATTCTCCCCTCACATTCAATAATATTAGCTAGTTTCTTGAGGTTGTGACCTAACTTCAGGGCCAAGGATGGTGTTTTGAATGTGTTTGTTTTAACATTAAAGCCTGCTACATTTTGAACCGCTTCAACCACATGAGGAAAATTAGCTGGAATGAAGAAATCCAACATTTCTTGCAGCTTTCCATTTTTCTGACCTTGGATAAGTAGTCGTCCTGTCTCACGCATCTTTTGCCTAATGTAGTCATGTTTTGTGACATCATGGCCGTGTTTATTGAAAAGGTGTTCCCCATATTTGAGAATGACTTTCTCCTTTCTCACAGCAGCTGTTACATCATCTTCATTCATGCCAAGCACCACTTTCCAGAGTTGTTCATTTACACTGTCTGGCACTGGTTGAGCATATGCACAGAGCGCCTGGACCCTAGTTTTTCCTGGCTTTAATTTATTGACCTTCAGGTTTAGGTGACATCTCTGCATGTGCCTCCACAATGATCTTCTCTTGAAGTAACCCTGACAGTTTACACAATGCATATAATCTGTGGTTTGTACTGGTGTCTTGGACTGTTGACGGGGTATCACTGTTCCTGCTCCTTCTCTAAGCACCTGATTGTTATGGGCACGGTTACCTCTGTTTCTCAGTAAATCAAGTTGCACTCTTCGCTCCTTAGACCCAGGTGGAAATTCAAATGCTCTTGACACTTCAGGTTCATCTTTGTGTTTTGCTTCCAAATGGCGTGCCATTTTTCTATATGGCTTGAAGCAAAACACACAGAAGAATTGTTTGTTGTACACTCTACGGCCATCTGCTTTCTTTTGTAAAGTCATGACCTTCACATCGGAGTCATCAAATGAGGATTCTCGAGTGTCATCTGTGTCCAGGGAGCTAGAGCACGTCTCACGTCTTTTCTTCTGCACATCAACCTTCCGCGACTTGGCTGGAGGTGCTGCCACATCAGAACCGCCAAAAGAAGAAGATTTTCTACTGTCATCGGTGTCGAGAGAACTAGAGCTCGTAACATGTCTTTTCTTCTGGGCATCAACTTTTGAACTTGGCTGAAGGTGCCGTCTTCTTTGTCTTCTTACCTATGTGCTCCATGCTATTGTCAGATGAACTTTCGCTTGTATCTTCATTAGGTTTAGGAACATATTCATCCTCACTGAACTCAAAACTTGATAGAGAATGTTCCTACAAAGGAAAAGTGCAGAATTGAGTTAAATCTTTATGACAACTGTACTGAAAATAGATTGTGTTCATGTTACATCACAACATTCCAAAGGCATTGGGATTGGTAAGTGATGACGTCACACGGCATATTTTCTCTCTTCCAGGTCCTTATGCGTCTGTCGCTGGTTGTAAACCACTTTTTCATGTAATAAAGTAAAATGTGTTTTGTCCCAGCACAGATATATTGTAAAAGCAGCTCTGTGAGACTGCTGTGTGCCGTTTGCGTCTAATTGATGAGCGCTGTTAGCATGCTAGTTGTTGTTAGCTTTACTGCAACTGTAAACTCTACTCTAAGAGTTATGGAAAGCACAAACTCATCGGAGTGAAGAGTTTGGATGTTCAGACTGAAATAGGTGAGTGAGCAATAACTTTGGACCAAAGCAAACAGTTTATGATGAACTAGTTCTGTTTTTCATGGTAACCATCCAAATGTACTTTTTATTGTTAATATCTCTGTAATCCCTAAAATCAAATTACTGTCTCATAAATACTGTACGTCCAAAAGTGGTGACAATGTACAAAATGATGTGCTTGATAAAGGTCAGTTAAAAGGACTTTGCCATAAAAATAATATGGCAGGTTTGTGGATCAAATCACTGCCAAATACTGATCAGGGTAAACATTTTTAAATTTTAGGTTTGGAGATTTCTATCAAAATCTGTGTCCCTGCCTTCCATCTGAAACTATGACATCCAGATCATTACTACACTGTTATTTTCAGACCATAGTAAAGTGGTCATTTACCTTGTCCCCTATGCTGAAAATGCTGATGACAGGCAACTGATACCATGACACAATTTCTGTCTGCATATTAGGTTTTACAGATGTACTTACCATTATGCTGTCTGTTCTTATGAGCTCTGGGACTCCTGTATTGTAAGTGTGGTCAAAGATCACTGAACTGTTGCCATCACCAGCAAATCCGGTCTGAAGTTTCTATCAAATAAAAAAGAGAGAGAGACACACACAACTGAGTTTATTAATTAATTTATGGAGGATGGCTGCAATGTTAACACAGGGGCTAATCAGGGGACTGTTAACTTTCCCCGTGTGTCGTTGAAACATGCCGACTCATTCACATGTTGCTTTGTTATTGTTTTGGTGGCAAAAAAACATATGTAAGCTGCGTACAGCTTAGGATCGGGAGTTATAGGCACATCTACTGCAGAATAAATGTCTGATTTGGTCTTAAATAAGACTTTTATTTCACAAACTTGAGGTCTAGGCTCATGCTTTGTGTGAGATTCCCAGGACTACGCAGTCCTGCAAACTCAGGCACAGACATCCAGTAGGCGAGGGTCTGCACTAAATTGGAGGCGGGCTGTGGCACAGCGCTGGATGTGGAATACTCCGACCCATACGCTGTTTTCTATTAATTATTTAAAAATTACAGATGTCCTAGGATAATTTCAGTTTTATCGAGGTCCCTAGGTAAATCTAATCGAAATTGCTGCCAAAAACAACACTTCAACACAGGCGTCTCAAACCTGCTCTCATTCACTTCAAATTATTGCAGTGCTGGGCATTTCTGAAAGCTACCTATAAGCTAGCTACAGCTATTAGAAAGTGTAGATACTTACCGTTTCATTTAGGCGATGATGTAAAAGCAATGTCTCCTCCCTCTCCTTGGTTAACCTCATAGCTTGTGCCTTCTCATAGCGATCTTCACAAACAGCATGATGTTCTTTTAGTTTTTTCTTGCGATGCAGATGACTTTGAGCCTATAACCATACAAAATCAAAGTTTAAGAATGCTATTTCTCAAAATCCTTTTTGTTTTTTGTTTCTTTTCTTCTTTAATTTCAAGATTGTTTTATTGTTACATTTGTGGTACATACTCTTTTTTTATAGCATGAAACACAGGGAACAAAATATTTGAACAAAAGATTAATATTATGTTTATCAGTAGAGATTTTCAAAAATAAATAACAGTAGTGCTGTGCTTCTGGTCTTTTTTTTCTCCAAGTGAGAAAATAGAAGGTTTTCCATTTGCATTATCGAGTTGAAATTAGTTTCATGTCATGCAGGAGAGACAAAAAATATAATGTTGACATATAAAGTAGCTTGATTTAACCATGAGACAAACTCATGCACACATAAAAGAAAAACACACCACTTTCCAGTAGCTGTCATTAGCAGTTCTAGTTTGTATGACAGTTGCACAGTGAAAATGCACGCTGTGTAGACAATTCAATAACAATACTTTTTAAAAAAGAGCTATTCATAATTACTTACACCAGACTTCTACGATTTTGTATTCATTAAAACTCAAATAGTACAAGTAAAATATTTTAAAATCATGGTATCATGTGGCTGCATAATATTTAAGTCTGAAATCATTAATATAGTTCAAATTCTAACAGACCTGCTTTTGTCTGAACTTAGACTATGCAGGATATGAGTAAAAATTATATCTTTGCAACTATTTAGTGCTGACTTTTATGAAAACATACTATCTTACTCGGCATTGCAGCTAATTGCTAATGTCAGACACTAGCTAGCATTAGCTAACCCTCGTGTGAAGGACCAGCATTTATAATCCTGTCATTTCATGCTAACAGTATGTAAGTGAACTGTACAGTACACAGTATAGTATTATTATGTCAGGAGTCTAATCAAATATATCTACTCACCATTTCTGTCTCGGTGCTGCTGCTCGTGCTGCTCGTGCTGCACGCGCGCCGTGGACTTGGAGAAAAGGGGCGCTTGATTTAGCACACAGCTTACACCATTAAATCAGTGCATGTAGCGTCACAAACAGGAGAGACGGCTGACAAACCCCTTCAACAAAACAAACGCCTCTTGAGTCAGCCGCCTGTGCAGTTGTATCATCGTGAAATGTAAGTTGGTTCACTTTAGCTGCATCATTTAGCAGGGCAGCTTTGCTAATGAAGGTTAGGAAAATAGAAGATTAGCTTTAGCCGCACTTTTAGGTCAGTCTGTGGGGGTGGGGCTTGGTGGGGGTGGGGACCTGTGTGTAACAGCTCAGGTACAACTGGGTGCAATCAGAGGGGTACAACCACAGAGGGACAACCACAGAGGGACAACCACAGAGGGACAACCACAGAGGGACAACCACAGAGGGACAACCACAGAGGTACAACTGAGACCCAGAGGAACATGAAAGGTTAGTCAGCTCAAATGGTTAAAATATGTGAATTATGCCTTGAGTCTTAAAACTGAAATTACTTTGCAACTTGATTTTGATGAGCTCATTTTTAAATTGTATTTTGTACTTATCGCCTGCTTTGTATTTATGTTATATTACTTGATATCATCTTAGAGCATGATATTCATTGCCTTGATGCTTTAGTCTGCAGAGTTTGTACTGTCTTGAATTAGGAAAAAAAAAAAAAGTATATATATATATATATATATATATATATATATATATATATATCATATAAGCAAAGGCCATTGTGGTTGACATGGAAAGAACACAAGAAACTAGAAAAATACCAAAATGCCTAGGGCTCAGAGAAGAGCACGAGAAGGTCTGAAGGTGAAGGCCGTTGTGGGGCCCGTGGTGATGGGAGCACTTGGGGCAGTGACCCCAAACTGGAGGAACATCAGATATCTCAGTCCAGAAAAGTGCAGCGCTAGGAACAGCTAAGATACTGTGCTGAACCTAAAGCTCCCTGGCCCCGAGCTCAGAGAACCACCCGACCAAACCCAAATGGTTTGGTTTCTGGCTGAAAAACACTGTGGGTGGGGGAGGGGCATAGTCGGGGTGGGGACCTGTGTGTAACAGCTCAGGTACAACCACAGGTACAACCACAGAGGTACAACCACATATTCATTGCCTTGATGCTTTCGTCTGCAGAGTTTGTACTGTCTTGAATAAGGGGGAAAAAAAGAAATGTCTGATGTTCCTCTAGTTTGGGGGTCAATGCCCCCGAGTGCTCCAATCACCACAGGCACTACTTTGGCCTTCACCTTCAGACCTTCTCCAGCTCTTCTCTGAGCCCTTGGTATGTCTCTAGTTTCTCGTGTTCTTTCTCCTGATGTTGCCATCACTTGGTGATGCCACGTCAACCACAACGCCCTTCCTTTGCTCTTTATCCACCACACGGTGGTGGATAAAACGGTTTGCCGTTACCATTCTGTCAGTCTGTGTCTGGACGTCCCACAGGATCTTCGCTCGGTCATTCTCTACCACCTTTGGAGGTGTTTCCCATTTTGACCTTGGGGTTTCCAGTCCGTACTCCGCACAGATGTTTCTGTACACTATGCCAGCCACTTGTTTATGGCGTTCCATGTATGCTTTCCCTGCCAGCATCTTACACCCTGCAGTTATGTGCTGGACTGTCTCAGGAGCTTCTTTGCACAGCCTACACCGTGGGTCTTGTCTGATGTGGTAGATCTGGGCCTCTATCGCTCTGGTGCTCAGGGCCTGCTCCTGCTCTATGATGAGCCTCTGTGCTGTCCTTCAGTCCGGCTCTAGGCACTGGATTTCTTGATATCAGCCACTTCAGTTATGTTCTGGTGGTACATCCCATGTAGGGGCTTGTCCTGCCATGATGGTCCCTCCTCCAGCACCTCACCTTCTGTTCCCCATTGCCTGAGACATTCACTGAGCACATCATCATCTGGGGCCTTATCCTTGATGTACTTGTGGATCTTGGATGTTTCATCCTGGATAGTGGTTCTCACGCTCACTAGTCCACAGCCTCCTTCCTTACGGCTGGAGCACAGTCTCGGACTGGATTTGGGATGGAACCCTCCACATGGTCAGGAGCTTTCATGTCTTAACGTCTGTGGTCTGTATCTCTTCCTTTGGCCACCTTATTATGCCCTCAGGTTATCTGATCACTGCAGGGCGTAGCTGTTTATCCTGGGACTTGTTCTTGCCATTGAGCTTCTTAGGACGTGCGTTACTTGCTGGAGGTATTTGGCTGTTGCTGCTTTCCTTGTTGCCTCTTCGAGGTTGCCATTTGCTTGTGGTATTCCAAGGTATTTGTACCATCCTCAATGTCTGCTATTGTTTCTTCTGGGAGTGACACCCCTTCTGTGATATATATATATAGCTCAGAGCTCAGAGAACCACCGACCAAACCCAATGGGTTTGGTTTCGGGCTGAAAAACATTGGGGGGGGGGGCGGGGCATTGTCGGGGTGGGGACCTGTGTATAACAGCTCAGGTACAACCACAGAGGTACAACCACAGAGGGACAACCACAGAGGTACAACCACAGAGGGACAACCACAGAGGTACAACCACAGAGGTACAACCACAGAGGGACAACCACAGAGGTACAACCACAGAGGGACAACCACAGAGATACAACCACAGAGGGACAACCACAGGGGTACAACCACAGAGGGACAACCACAGGGGGACAACCACAGAGGGACAACCACAGAGGTACAACCACAGAGGTACAACCACAGAGGTACAACCACAGAGGGACAACCACAGAGGTACAACCACAGAGGGACAACCACAGAGGGACAACCACAGAGGTACAACCACAGAGGGACAACCACAGAGGTACAACCACAGGTACAACCACATAGGTACAACCACAGAGGGACAACCACAGAGGTACAACCACACAAAATATGTGAATAGAGAAATGAACTCTATTATCAATATTGACAATTTCTTAATTTGTATTATTTATTAAATCTATTGGGTTGTGACACACTTTTTGGGTTTAAATGTTACACGACATTGCCCAAGTAAGACCATTTAGATTTTTAAAAATATGGTAAATGATGTTTGTACCAGTCTGTCAAGAGCTAGCATTAGCCGCTCCCATTGTTTGTTTTTTTTTATAATTTATTATTTATAAAGGTTTGCATTTGCTGCTTGTGCCGTGTTTCTGTTATTTTCTCCAAAGTTAACAGCTGAGGCCTTGACTAACTACTTTGAGTCAGTCAATTATTTATATTATCCACTGTTGCTGTTGTCATCTGATGCACTTGTTCAGTACAATTCAGTTTACCCACTTTATCTGCAACATATTGACTCCACAAGGAAAGTGACTAACAATATAAAACAGGAAATAACAGCCACAGACAGAAAGACACAGACACAGTAGAAACCAATCATGACAAACTGAACGTAACAAACATGTACATTTTGGATTCAACAAGCATTAATTTGGGGCAAAAATACCACTAAACTCACAGTTAATATGATGGATTAAACAGATAACACTATTTTTGCTCATTCTGACTTGTTATGGTTTCAATTGAATGTTAGACCTACCTAGACTCAGACCCAGACTTTAACATGTGGTGAGTTCATGAAGGAAAAGGTCAGTAGGATCTTGGTGGAACTTTGGTGATGGCAGAGCCGAGCAGACAGAGAAGTGTGTAGTGAGTCAATGAAGAAGAGCAGCAGAATGAAGAATTATATTATTATAATACAATATTACAACTACCTCCACTCTTAGGATTATGAATAAATGCTGAATGTGGATGTATTTGCTCATAGATCTCATTCATCATCATCAACTATAACCATTACATTTTCACTTTAAAAATAATCTACTCTTTCTTGTAACACAGTGGTAAATCCCAGGATTATTCCTCTAGTTCACTGCACTGTGTATGTTAGTACTGTTTGTTGATCTTCCGTTCTCTATCCGGTGTCATCAGATTCTGCTCTATACCGTGTTCATTTATTCTGTACTTCCTGGTCGGGTTGTGGTGGGGAAGCTTTCTGAAAGTTGTGTTGCAGTCGGTTTATTTTTCACTGTTGTACAACATAAATGTGTGTGATATTCAATCTGCTGGACGATTGATATTTGGAAGAAATACAATCGCTCATTGTTTTGTATTTAACAATGAATAAGTATTTGTGATTGTTTTGAATTTTCTTTTTATTGAATGATCATTCATAACAAATGTCTATATATATATATATATATATATATATATATATATATATATATATAATTTTTTTAAAAATCATGTTTGTGTCTTTTACAACTTTTTCATAATTTATGGTATTTAAACCAAAAGCAAACCTCCAGTCTCCTGCCCCTGTCTCCTTGAACCAGGCCTGGTCTGACACACTGAAGTTTCTCTGTAGCAACAGTATTTCATTTTCTCAAGTATCTGAACTCAAATATCATACATCAAACAAACTGCTTTAGCTTACTACTATTCTAATATTAAGTATTCCATAATTCATGGGTTGAAAGAATATGTCAATAAATGTGATAATGCATTTAATATGGTCATCTTTAATTTGTTATATATATTATATTATTTTATTATTATTATTATCATAATTATTATTTAGTATTATGGTTATTACAGATTTATTCAATAAATCTAATGTATCTTTGGTTTAAAAAAGCACCACGTTTAAAATGTATTCCTATGATGCAGTACTTCTTTTGACCTGTAGGGGCCGGTAGCGAGCGGACACACACAACCAGAACACCTACCTGGTGGGGACTGCAGTACCAGTGGGCGACCACCAGGGGCGCAGGGAGATACACAGACACAGATTTTTTCGGGTGAATGTGCCCCAAGAGGACTTTCAAGAAAAAGCCACCAGACATGTTTAAATACTGTTTGGAACTGTGTAGTGGCCATTTGCCCGTGGGGACCTCATTTTTGGTCCCCACCGTGAAACGGGTCCCCATAAGTCTGTGTGCAGTCAGGTCAAAGTCCCCACGATGTAGCAAAAACAAGAACACACACACACACACACACACACACACACACACACACACACACACACACACACACACACACACACACACACACACACACACACACACACACACACACACACACACACACACACACACACACACACAGTCACACTGGCATGAAGGTAGCGCCGGTGGCAGTGTTGGTGGCGAGGGCTTGGAAAGATGGCATTTTGATGACTATTTGCTGCTACGCGACACAGCAGCTGGTGCATCAGGAGCAGCCCGGGGAGAGTGCGCCGGGGGTGGGGGTGATAGCAGTGAGGAAAAGGGGGCCGGGGTGGGAGGGAAGCTGGTCCGGTGCCAGGGACAGCCAGGAAAAAATGGGCATGGGGACCCACGAGCGAGCTTCCGTGAGGAAAACATGGAGGAGACTATCCACTATTCTTTCTGCGATAATCTAGTCTCACTACAGGGTTTCGAGACGTGACCTAGAGATATCGCAGCGTAATACATTCTACAGTTATCCAAGTGGTTTTATACTTATCCTAGCAATCAGAAAACAATGCTATCTTTCCCAACCTTTTTTTTTATTTAATCAAACATAATAAGGCAAAAGATAGGAGAGAGTCTATGACACAAAAACACAGTTAAGATAATTGTCTTCAAGATTTTGTTAAAAATGTTACAAATTCTATGCCAGTTTGGTTTATTATTGTACTTCCTGATTGTAAATTATGACATCACACAAGGAAATTCTGTTACTTAGCGACCATTTTGTGCACTGGGCCAAGAACTTTCTTTTTCTTTTGGCAAATTTTGCCAAACTCTAGGATATCTGAATTCTGAGCCTCCCAAGTTGGATGTCTTAAATTTATTTTAGAACTCTGCTCTACTTCCTATAAATTTCCTGGAAACCTTTTTCACAAACTGCTACTTGACAGCTCTGACACTGCAAACCTATTCACCAAACTGATACCGCTCTGTATTTCTCTAAAGAAGGATGACTAGTTGAGAGCTGCAGCTGTTTACTGCTTGTGGCTAATGCTTCGGCCCAGAGCAGCTTAAACACAAACTGTGGAAGGAACTCCTTAAAAGTTTGACATTTCTGTCCCATTGCTCCGGCACGGTCTCACCTCCATGAACTCTCACCAGCATTTTCTCACATGCTGCATTTACTGACATTGTCTCCATACAAACTTTAAATGTTGGGGAACAAGGCTCCTTCCACATTTTCAAAATGAACCGTGAGCTCGTCGCCAGTCCAGTACTTTTTAACCTGAACAGTCATGTGCTCAGATAAGGCACTAGTCCCTCACAGATTTGGGCAAGTCACACGGTAACCAGCCCTATAATGACAGAAAAGACATTTATGTTACCTTTCTGATGGATTAATTTAGTTTTTAGTAACATTTGCTCAAAATAATAGCTCAGCACATACTTTGTGTACTGTAATTAAATGTGCTGTGAGGAGTGTTTTTACAGGTCTCACTGTTTTTATCCACACACTTATCGGACTGCTCCTCGGAATTGGCAGCTCCTTGAATGGTGAGCCACTGAACATCTGAACAATATTATGTTTATGCTCTTACCACTATTGTAACATAAGTAACATAAACTGAACTCCCATAAACATACAGGAAGGAATGGTTTGGTATAGTCCGGGAGTGTTCAAACTTCTTATATTAATTATATTCTTTTGAAATGTAAAACAAAGCTGAGAGCTATAACTAGGTGGCCAATACAGTGATTAATTCAAATGGATGAATTTATTACACATTGTGACAGAGTGTTACAACAACTTTAATCAGGCCTGAAACCTTGATGTTGGGTCAGTCTATCACCATATATTTGTGTTTGAGGTTGTGACGGTAGAGAATTTTTAATCTTGCAAATAATTGAGGATGTACCCTTTTTTTTTCATTTAACATATTAAAATCTGTCTTTCCCCAGCACAGATAAAATGTAAAAACAGGTCTTAAGGAGAAATTGAGACAGTTGTGTGCTTCCTGCTGTTTAACTCTCCACAAAACAGGAAGTGCGCTGTTTGCATGCTAATGTTTGTTAACTTTATTGTGACGAAAAACTCTGCTTTGCTCTGAAATGTTTGCTTCTCTAATTCAGAGGCAGTGTCCTGGATTTGACGTAGGGGTGGGAATCGTTAGGAACCTGATGAGCTCCCCTGTGCGTTCAGAATTGCAAAGGCTAACTAGCGCCTCTACAGGCAAGGAGAATGTCGCAGCTCCTTTTAAATGCTTTCTCTACCATGAAATGCCCGTGCCTTGTTAGTTTCAAAGCCAGAATGTCCACATGTCTGTTTTAAATGAATGAAGAAATTGCTGACATCTTCCAAACTTATTTCACTCGCTTTGACCTGTCTATGCACTCAATCAACGCACCGCTGCAGTGGCCCCTCAAAAGTGGACAAGTGTAATAAGCAAAAAAAAAAAAATAAATATTGATCCGCAAAACACTACTGCTAAGAAAGCTATTTCTTTCAGTCCTAGCATTTGCGTCTGAACTCTATCCCAACTGTAAGTGAGTCAATTCTCTCCTATTTCCCAACGCTGCTCGGAGTCTAACCCCACAAAGCGCCGCCGCCTGCTACAAAAGACTCTGCTAAATGTTGGACAAGGCCGTGGACAAAGGCGCTCTCCTCCCTCCTCTCTGCCCTGTTCAAAGGTGGGCTCGTTCTCTTTCACTCACACCGCCATTCATACTATTAAGTAACCTCTCCTCTGGCTCGGGATTACGCAGCGGAGTATCAAGACGACACTAATCCGATAAAAAGGTGCCATTCTTTTGAAGCCTCGTGTCACACCCTCTCTCCCCCTCTGTTGTTCACCTTCGCGGGGGTTAAAAATGTGCTCCCGGCGCCTCACCTGTGCCCGAAACGACGCGGGGCATAGGCGGCAAGAAGCGGCTATAAAAAGAAAAGGGCACATTGGCGCGTAGAGCAGCTTGATGGGGGGATGCTTGTGGACGGCGAGCCAAGGAAGATGTCAAATAAGGTGTTAGAGGCAGGAGAAGAGCAAAGAACAGATGCACTGACATGTAGGTCACGGAGGATGCCAGGAAAATATGCCAATGATGTACAGGTTTTGATAGTGTTCATTTATGCTCTGAAGGCTCCCTACTGCCACAAAGAGAAGCAAGCATTCCAGGATTCCAGAACCAAATACATTTAAAATGTGTCAACATTTTAGAATGAAAATCAAACATTTTCTACCAAGTCCTTTGGGATATTAATTTCGAAATTCATGTGATAATTGGATGTGGAAACTTTTAAATTAAACAAATGGATGACAATGAAACATACAGACAGCTACTCACAACAATCACAGTTCACTAATTTATATGCATTTGCAAGTCCAGATTGTGTATAAATGTGCAATAATTCTAACATTAAAGCAAAATGATCGAATAAAAGTGCTGGGTTTATTAGCATTTAGGGATACCAACATTTAGATTAGGGCTGCAAAAATCAATCGACTAATTGACTAGTGGCTAGTCCACAATAAAAAATAACCGTCTTTTTGTATTATACAGACTATACAGACTCTAACACATTAAAAAAGTTATTTATAACAAAGGAAGTAGGGATGGGGATTGATAAGATTTTATTTTTGCTTATCGATTCAATTCCTTAACGATTCTCTTATTGATTCCTATGTATAGCTACATATAGTGTCTTATGTATCTAGTTTTATACTAAGCCTGTATATAGGCTAATAATTTTTTTTTTTTTTTTTTTT
This sequence comes from Rhinogobius similis, assembly GCA_019453435.1. Classification (NCBI taxonomy): domain Eukaryota; kingdom Metazoa; phylum Chordata; class Actinopteri; order Gobiiformes; family Gobiidae; genus Rhinogobius; species Rhinogobius similis. The sequence continues at coordinate 2,582,957 of CM033626.1, forward strand.
TTTTAATAGAGCATTAGTGTTGGCTACATTACCATTAAAACTACAATTTAAAGTGCAGGGATCCAACAGTGAGGTAGTAAGGGCTTTATTGTCATCTGACTCATTTCTCTCTCTGACCCTGCTCTTCACACATGTCCTATTGTTATTGCTACAAACGGGCGACAATCCTGTCGGTCTCTTAGCTCTGCTGAGCTCTGATCGTGGCCTGGTGTGTGCACAGAAACACATTCACTGCACTACGTGTGCGTCACGTGCACTCCTCACTACTGTTGTTTTGGCTCTCCTTTGTTGCATGAAAGCGTTTATTATATCCACACAGACTACGTGCAGTGCACTTCGTAGTCTTCACCACAGTTAAAACTTGCTTGTAATGAAACCAAAAGTATGAGCGCTGCGCGGAGATGAGGCTGATGCGACATTTAAAGGTACAGCCCCAAAGAAGCATCGATGAGAAGAATTGTTAAGGGAGAAGACGTATGATTCCGATGGATTGCTAAAATAGAACGGTTCTCCATACCCATCCCTAAAGGGAAGTGACATTCTTTACTCATAATGTCAAAAAAGAAAAAACTTCATTGAACATATTTCAACTTTTTTCAACCACATTTCAACAAATTTAAAAAGTCCCAATGTACAGTTGAAATAGGTGTAACTTCTTGTTGGCTGTTTTTGTCAGGAATAGTAACTTTTTAGACAACGAGAACGAAAAAAGTAACTGTTGTACCTCAGTAGTCAGGAATATTCATTAAATTGTGACTGTGACAAAAATTTGATATCGTGACATCCCCAATTGCAGCGCTGTTGGGGGACTGCTGGTTATCATTCAGATCAAATTCACCTTCACATCTTTTGTGCTTCAATCTCTCAAATCTCCCCAGAATCCCAGATAAGAAGAGTGTTTAGTGAGCAGAGGAGTAGCTGTTTGGTGTGTAAGAGTTTGAAGGCGCGGCGAGTGAGTGGAGAGAGGCAGCGTCCTCACATATGGCCCGTAAACAGGGTGATTACCGAACCGGGCTGGGCTGTGCCTGAACACCACCGGGGGACTCTTTACATCATCAGTGCGCCGCTCAGGCCTGGATAAACACACAAACACGACGAGCGAAAGAGCGAGCGAGTGAGCACACACCAGCAAGACAGGGACAGACACACATCTACCAGGACAGAAAGGACACACACGCACACACAAGACACAGACACACAGTCTTACTGAGGTGAGGAGGAACACACAAACGAACACTCAAATGCACAAAGCGTAATGGGGACAAACACACGATTTTGACTCACATTCACTTCATGGATCCTGACTGTGACCAGAATTAGTGCTTGTCGAATCTAAATCTAAACCCTGACACAAAAGGTAAGTAACTTTTCTGGTGGATGGTACGCCGCCTTGTGCTTGTAATGTTACACATTGTGTTATTCAATGTGTGTATCTTTACAGAGCCAAGCAGGGGGACCAGGTCAGTTCTGTGGAGAGGCCGGCCCTGCTTTTTAAAAAAAATAATATTTCTCACTTATTTCTTAGATTCAACGCAGTCATTGTTTCTGATAACGTCACTTGTGACACAGTTGTGTTTAAAGGTGAACTATGTACGTTTTCTAGTTGAGGGTTTGTCACCCGATTTTCTCATTATACAGTTTTTGCTTTGCCTGGAAGCTTCCACAGTATGTTATAAACTCATTTATGATTCATTTATTCAGTTAAAGGAGTTTTTATTGCCCAAAATGTTCTTGGTTTGTTGCTTGTCTCCTGTAGATTGTTTGGTTTTATTTCATCTCCAGGAGAATAGAATGTTTTATACCCTCCACCGGCAAACTACAAAGGGACATTTTAACCTGTGCTGTTTACATGCTGCTGATCACTTCTCAGAGTAGCCCCAGCCTCTGCTGCCGCTCTGTGCTATGTCCCTGGACTGAACATCATTTTAGATTCCAAACTGTTTCCAAAGTCTTTGATTTTCTGTTCTATGCTGTTATAGTGATCAGTGGCATTCAGGTGCATGTATGTCGTGTCGTGTCGTATTGTGTGTGGCACATGGGGCAGGGGCAGCGGCTAGCCCCTCCCATCACTGTGCGCTCACAGCGTTTGTCTTTACTACCAATGCTAGGGGCCAGGTCTGACGTCATTCCATATATGCATATATAGATAATCATTATCTACATTAATACAATACTGTGGAACATTCTAGACAAAGCAAACTACATGGAGACAAGCAGATGACGGACCCTTCACCATATAATGTACGTACAGCTATTTCACTTAAAACGACCACTACTTGGGACTTGATTTTTAGTCCCTGTCACCACAATGTGACGAACACCTGTCCACAGATGCGGACACACAGGACGCACTCACACACACATACTCTTACAAAGAACCACAGTGGGATGGCAGGTCATACAGTTACACACACCAAGCCACAGAGCAATATAACAAGCACACAAAAGCAAAACATACTTGCTTTATCTGCTACAATACAGCTACAGCTCAATGCACACACATTTTTTTTCTAGAAGAGAATTGGCTCTAGACCTAATACCCAGCTAATTTAGTGTCATCTGGATCTCTGAGTTTCCAGCACGCAAGCTTGTATTTCACCGAAGCCGATCAGCACGGTTGATTCTTTCAAAGTGTACAGTTGAATGTGTTGTTTACAAAATGGCTTCTCGAGAGCAGAGCCTTATTCATTCCACTCATGCTATGGCTGTTTACGGTTATATCACAATAAAGAGACATCTGCCTGTTAACGCCGCTGGGCTTTGGGTATCTAACGGTAACAGCAAGTCCTATTACCGTTTTAATACATTATTAACTCTCTTACACCACTCTCTACGACATTCTTCTGTGTATTTCTTTCTGTTGATGAAATAGACATGACTCGAATAAATTCTCATGTTCATTCAAGGTAGCGGCGTCCCTAGAGACAAGACCAAATTCGGAATTCCATGTATATTTCAAGCGCTGGTCAAAAATGTTCAAGGTTTTTTCCAGGACGCACGCTGCTATTTTCAAACATTAGTTGGCCCCAGTGAGAGATATACACTTCTTTTTGATTCCATCCACTCCGGGACGCCTGGTTTTACCGACTCCGGCTCTGGATCCCTCTCCTCCGGCGCGGTTGCAAACACACCAAACGTTGCAGCAAGAATATCCGTGGCGCTGGGCTCGACGGTGGATGCAGCAGAACTCGCGGAGAAAACAAAAGGCGACCCGACGACGGCGCTGGGTGCGAGCCAGACTTGGAGCTAACAATGGCCATACGTTCTGCCGCACCTCTGCTTCCTGGCTCCGGGCCCGACGTGAGAGTGAGAGCGGCGGTTGAAATTAGCACAGTAATTACCACGCGCGATGCAGATTCTTTTTTTGTGTGCGACTAGATCGAACCGAAATTAGACACTTAGCTTTATAGATGTTTAAAATATGATGACGTTACATATATGGAGGAAGATTCTGGAAAGGTTTGATGGCTGTTCTGGGAAATCTATGTGTACGCGAATTAGGAAAAAAACAGCCGAGCAATATTCGCCGGGTGAGGATTAATTTTTGAATCCCATTTGAATTGATTGCGTTGTGCTGCCAAGATACGTTCTGGAGCCAAGAAAGTCTAATGAAAATTTAGTGAAAATTTTAAAATATGCAATTTGTATGGACCAAATGCACGCTGATGTGGAATTGCTCTCACTCCAGTTGAGCAATAATTAGAAAGACAGATAAACAGGAACAATGTTGTGTGGCTCGCATAGGCAGGTCAACTAGTATCTGTGTTGACATGGTGAGTTCAAATTCAAACAGTCCACCTGGTTTTATTCCAAATGTTCCAACTACTGTTACCCAAAGAAATCTGAAAAGTACAATAAAGTACAATAAAAAAATAGAAAATGGCGTGTGCTGAGTGAGTGGCTGCATGTACAATTCCAATAATTGCCGTGTTTGGTAAATGTAGGACTTCAGAAATTGTCAGGGCAAAAAATGAACAGAGACTAGTCTAGTCTAGTAAGGCTCTCAGCAAGTTGACTCTCAGTAGTCAAATAATCATAATCATCATCTGGACAATACACAGACTCCAAAACTTGTCTTCAGCTGAGAAAATAGGTTTCATGACACGTGTGCAGAGGCAGTAGCTTCTATTAACGCTGCAAAACCAATCTACCTTCTGGTACCAAAAAAGTCACCTGAACCTGAATCTGAAACGGGATTATATCAAAATGACACAGGAAAATGTAAATTAAGTGTTTCAGTTGCAAAACCTATTTTGTATTAAAGCTGAATCCTTTTAGCTTCATCCGGGTCAAATTCAGAAGAAATCTTATTCAGAAGACTTTCACGATCTAAACTAACTAAATAATTGAAAGAATAGTCACTAAATGAATGGATTAGTAAAATAATCGGTAGTTGCAGCCCTACTCACAATAATAACCTTTGCAAACACACAATACCATTCACAACGACACTGACATGTCTCAAATAAAGGCAGAAACGATACACTACAATTCTATATGAGAGGCTTCTTAAACACATTAAACCTGGATGTAAACCTGGAGGTTCACTGTCACTTTTGAAATAAATGTTAGATAGATCTGTAAAAACATGCAAGCGCTCAGAGGCCACCACTAAATGGAAAGAACGCGGGTCTAAGTAGAATTTTGTTTGAAGAAATGTACAGTTGCAGTGAAATAAACTTTGGCATTTGATGAGTGCAGCTGAACATGAGTGATGCATGTGTCTGAGGCTAAGTGGGGGAGCAGGGACTATAGACTGTGTTTCTGGGCTTCAGCACCTGTGATAAGGGACATTCTTTAGCCAGAGAGCTTTGATTCATGTCTTTGAGTAACTCCTTGAGGGCGTTTCTTACTGTGGAGTGGCTCCACTGCTCGGGCGGCAGGTCTTCCAGCTTAGGACAACTGCACAGACACAGAGAGACAGACAGGGAGGGGCAGGGGGAGGAGGAGAGCATGAGAACTTCATCAGACACATAATACAGAATCATGGTCACTTTGTAACATATTCCATTACATACAGCTGTGCAGTAAGACCAGAGATGGGAGAGATCAGAGCTGTTATCATGGACACTTGCAAAATTAGAATATCAAATGTCAATAGTTAAACTATTAAAAATTACCAAAATGAACCAAAACATCTGGGATATTCTTCCAACAATAGTATAACGTGGTATTTGTGAACTTTTTAGGTTAATTTTAATGTTTTGTGTCATACCTGAACTTCAACAAACTAACAGAACCTATCTGGCTCTGAGAAAGACATATTATGCTAAATGTACTTTTTTGAGCTTTTAACCAACAAATATCTAATCAAGCATACATACATCATCATATTGTGCCACCTTAGGCAGTTCAATGTGTTTCCACCTGGAAGTTCTTCGTTCGGGCCATTTTTACATTTTTATTTTTCACAGTAGCTTTAAAAATACCATTATTTGCGGTACCAGAAACTAAATCCACAAACTAGTGTGGCTACTAATAAATGATTTTGATTCTAACAATTTGATTTTTATTTCTTACAATATTCTGAACAATAATTTCACAAATGTACTGCTAATGTCTAAATACTAGACTAAACTTTTTGCTGAGAATGGAACAGCCAACATAAACACAAAGCTCTTCTAATGGATTAAAGGCTATTACACTGTAGACAGTTTATTACGATTCGTCCAGTAAGGGTGATTCAAAAAGAGATTTGAATGATTTAGGAGAGAGTTGTTTCCCATACACGTGCAAGCATAAAACACAATTACACCAACATGGCCTTTAATAGGACTTTTCTGTTTCAGTATGATATCAACTCTTTTCAAACCAAATGTTTAGTGTACAAACCAATAAGTGATGGCTTCCCTGCAGCGGAAGACTACACCAGTGACACTTTATTACTCTGGTGCTGTGTCGGGCTGTGGACTGGAGTTTATTGATGAATTGGCAGAACGAGTAGAGCAATCAGACACAGAGAGAGAGCGCGCGACAGAGCGAGGTGCTGATCCAGGGACCTGCGCGCACACACGGGCCCCTCTGTGCTCCTGCTGCACGGCCCTCACAGACAGACAGATTTCATTTGGCGCATCAAGCAGATGCATCTGGAGATTGGTGCGCCTCCCTTTCATATCCCCCCTCCCCCACTCTACCGCTCGTCCCTGGGCCCGGCTCCTGCGCTCCTCTCTCTCCTCTCTCTCCTGATTGTTCTGATTAGTTAATTACTTTATACAACACATCTGCTGGATTGATGCATGAATTATACATCAGCTGCATGTGGCGACTATTATTCCGTGTTACTTCTACCTTCCTGGCTTGTTGTGCTCGGTGAAACAATTTAAGGTGTAACTGGCGTGTGCGGTGCAGTGGGGGGAGGCTGGGGCCAAAGAGGGACAACAAATACAACGCAATTAGAGTAATAAGATTGGGACCAAATCTGTCAGTGCAGAGGCGGCTGTGGATGGGCTTCAAATGGGACAAAAGACAGAGATTGTACGTCTGCTTTATGTCAGGTTTATACTATTTTTGCTTCGATCGTTGGGCTGTGAATTAACAGTTTAGATGTGTAAAAACCTCCAAATCTCACAGTAAGGTGCGATCACAGTATTTTCATCTCAGGGTACAATATCTCAATCCTGTGTGTTTAACAGTATTGTAGAATATGCTTTGTTTCTTTGTCATCTTTGGTTTTGACATTTCATATGATAACCATACGATGGTTATTACTGGGTCCCTAATCCTGTGTTGTAGGCTTCCACATATGAAGCTAGAACTCTAATCTATTATGAGCAGCTGCCTGAGCGAGTGAACCACTGTGCTTAACACCTCATCACTGCTCACTCCTGTCATCAACTAACTATAAGAGATCCACCAAAACGGGCTCTGTTTAGAATAAAGAGAAACCGATGTCCTGCTCATATTTTCAGGCCAATCCTTTTGGGCTGATACATATGTATGGCCAATTTTGATAATTTTCCCAAATTATGCAATTTAACTGACTACAAACTCACCCACAGATGTGTTTTCCCACAAACCTATGAGAGCTCTGCTGTGTTGTCACATTTGTGCAGAGCCCTCTTTACACTTAAGTGGTCACAAAAAGCTTTATATGTGTCCTATAAGTAGAAGGTGGTAAATGTATTCTGTTTTTACTGGGAGTTTCGCTGATAAAAAGACAGACTTAGTATTTTTGTTCTTGTAATACTATTATTTAATTTTAGTTTCTTATATTTGGAAATCCTTATTTCTTCTACTGGCCTGTTGCATGTCTTTTACATGGGGAGGAATAAGAGTAATTCTGATTCTGAAAACAAAATAGCAGCCTGTGCTTGAAAGGCCAATACGCTAAAAAGGTAATTTTCTCTTTCCAGTGTTATATCTACTTTTGCAGCGTCATTAAAAAAAGTTATTTGCAGTATAATGTACATGGATATGTTGAAATAGGCTATGCTTTGTCAAGGCATTGTAAGCAAAAGCCTGTTTCTGCTATTTCTACTATGCAAGATTATGTACATCATAGAAATATTTGCACTTTCTGCATACTGACTATCGACCTTAACCCTACAGCACAGCTGATAAACCTATCTGAAGGAGATACATGGTGCTTTCTTAGAACACTTGAGTGCAGAATTTACTTCAGCCCATAAGTGTAAAAATGTGCAAACTTGAATCAAATAGATCAATGCATTTGACTTCACTAATACATGCAAGTTATGACTCCGGTCCGGTTCGGGACCCACAAGACTTAGAAATTGCTTAAAATCAATACACTGTTACACCGACCTCGGAGCACGGCGGTTGCGGGTCTGCGGAAAGAATACACAAGAATTTTTGCCGGATGTCACAGCAGTCTGGTGCTTTCGAAACCAAGTGAATCTGCGTGGCTATCGTCAAAAACAGACCACAGTAAACCGGAGTTGGTGTAACAGATAATCTGAAAGTGGCCAGCGCGGGTCCCGAACTGTCGGACTGGAGTCAGTGTACACAGGGAGTAACACAAGTAAACTGAAAGGCCATGACTTGCAGGCTAAATACACTACAGTTTGCACAGTGACTAATTGAGGCTTTCTATTGTGACTATTTCTATTGTGACTTAGGTTTGCAGTTAGACAGGGTCGTGGAAACATAAACTTTATTATTGTACTTTTGTTACGCAGAGCAGTGCCTTGTTTTATCTTAACTTGGTTCATATGATTACGTATCACTTAATCTGGGGTATATGATCCAGCTCGTCATGGGGTGAAGCGTCAAAGTGCCTAAGGACACCACGACAATGCAGCACAAGCTCACTTAACTACTGAGTCACTGTGGTACACTTACTTCCAGTGACATTCGGATGCTGTTAGATTCTTAATTAGGACAGGACAGCAGAAATGGACAAGCCAGTTTTTTTTAACACGACCCACCACATTCATGTAAGTCTGAAAGTGTTTTTTTGTACAGCTTGAATCAGCAGGTGTATTTTTAGGCCCAGTATTTTTGTGAACAGTCTTGTATTCATGCGCTGAGGCCGAGTTTAGCCACTCTGACCACACTGTGTTTTTAACAGGAAACCCTCTGCTCTGAGTGATGATATTGACGATTGTAGCTGCACTGCGCGTACCACAGAGCCGCTGTAGTATCAGATGGTGCTCCGTGTGTGCTGTACGTTTCCCTGTATTGTGCCACTGTGTGTGTGAGAATGTGAGTAATGGTGCTATTCTGGGTCGTGTCTGGGGGCAGTGTGTGAAACGCCTCGGGGCCCGGCGGCGTGCGGAGGTGAAAATGGAGCTCAATCCCTGCATTTGTTTATGGATGTATTACAGAGAGGTAGAACGTAGATTCCTATGTAACTTTGTACAACATGGAGATATCAACAGTAAATCTCCCGCACATATTTTGTTCATGACAACTACCTAACTTAATATAAGGTTCTGTTTGCACACTCGAGGTTTTCAGTGTGTTAGATACAGTTTTTCCATGATGTCATTTTTTTAATGTGGAGTAGAGTATTGTATTTAGAGTAACTGTAATCTTATATTACAGTATGTATTTGGACACACTTATTTAAAGCTAGTTCTTTGTATCAGCTGAGCCATTAGGTTACTCTCATTTAAATATGATGCGCACTGTAAAAAAAGATGAATGTCCAAGAGCAGGTTTGATTGAATAAAGCTGACCAGATATTACAGGTAAAACTGTGAATGAAACGACTTATCGTTCAATAAATGACAGATGGGACAATAGTATTTACAGTGTGTATGTGTGTCGAATAAGTAACTTTTTTGACTTGTTAGAACAAATTATTCATGAATCATTCTTATTCGTTCTTTTCAGCTCATGTTTTTTAACAATACTGTACTTTTAACAAATGATTTACTGCTTCAGATTTTTTTTTTGTCCGTGGCATGAAGAAGTTTCCGGATCTCTATATTTGACATCACAAATCTGGGACACTTGAAACTGAGAGATTTCAGGGGAAAAGGACCCCGTAACCAGGATAAATGTGTGAGTGAGTGAGTGAGGGAAACTACATACAACTTCAGCTTTGTTTTTGATGAGTGAACAATGTTAGAACATGGTTAAAAACTCAAAAAAGGCTATTTAGCACAATATGCGTCCTTAAAGTTAAGTTAACTCGTGCTCTCTTTGTTTGAGGAATGCACATTTGGTCAAAGAGTAATATACGTTTTAATATCAGGAAAAAAACATATTTTATTTTTTTAATTGCATAAATTGTATCTTAGGTGATGTTTTGGACCACCCATGAAAGTTTAATAGCAATGAAATAAAAAATAAAATAAATGTAGATGGGGTCAAATGGACCCGATGATAGCAGGAGGGACAGTGACATTTAGGCACAAGACATTCGTTTCAAAGTGGCGACTGCAGTGTGTGCTTGTTACCTGTGCAGCTGGATCTTGAGCGTGACCACGTGGTACACATCCTGCAGCATGTCGGCCACAGTGGCGTCAGGCGCGTCGGTCACATACGACAGGGGCACGGGGTTCCACTTCCCCACCTGGATCATGCCTGGAACACGCCGCGGGACACACACAGCAGCCGGTTAGACTACTACTTTACGGGCTTCAGTGATACAACAAGCATAACAATGATAGGCGAGACGATAGATTCTTGAACTACGTTGTGTAAAAACGTTTGCGGTTTCCTTGTTAGTCAAAAGTACAGACTTTCTCTCAGTTTGGATGCAGACAGTGACTGGTTTGTGGCACGATCCCAGCCCTGACCACTGCCTTCAGTTGTGGTGTCCTTGGGCAAGACACCGACCCGGCTTTAGTGATGGGTGCAACCGACACATAAATTCTAGCTCTGTGAGGTTGTACTCGTAGCTGCGCTAAAATAATCCAAATTTAAAGATTACGCAGTAGACAGTAAGTCATGAGTAAATAATCACAGGCAGCATGTTCAGTACTTAACCACTTGTTCTAAAATGCTGTATCTGGGGAAAACAAAAGGGAAACTTAAGTGTGTGTGAGTCCATGTGAGAATCAGTTGTGCGGCTCTGGTTCATATATTTGCGTATATGTTTTAAGTTATAATTGAAAAAATGTAAAAGTATATTTTCAAATAGGATTTACCATTATTATAATATCATTAAAAGCGTGAGAAAATTCAGGTATCAGGATTGAAAAGCAGGTATCATAAAAAAAACAAATCAGCCCTAGTGCGGTGCGTAGGGCTGCAAGTAACAATTATTTCCGACTATTTATACATACTTTAATTATTTTTTTCAATGAACAAATCAAACACTTGTTCAATTGTACTGAGACTTTAAAATACATTATAAACTAAAGAAAGGTGAATAGATAAACAGATAGATAAATAGATAGATAAAAAGGGTATTTTCATATGTTTTTTTTTTGAGTCTGTATAGTCCAGAGAACGACTATCAAACTGCGATTAAGATTATTTTCATAGTCGACAAAGCAAGATTAGTTGATTCATTTCGTGTAACGCCAGGAAATTTAGTGTAACTTTCAACACAAAATATAAGTCTTTTAAATTGTTCCATTTGGTCTTGGACAAGTTCTGATACGGCTGAAGACTATCTTAAAACTATTCAGAAAAGTTAAAAATATGTCTCTTGTTCAGTATAAACGACTATCTCGATTGGATCCAAGTTTTCAATTGGATTCTTGTTTGCGCATGATTTGTCTGACAACGTTAAAAGTGAACAGCTCCAGGACGTGCGGTGTGTGTGGACAGACCATGATAAAGGGCGGAACAGCTCGTCTGGCCCCTGAGCTCCTGGGGACTCCCTAACCCTCCTGTATGAACACTGTATTGATGGAGTATTTGTGAGTGTGCGAGATGTGGTGTGCTCCAGGAGATTTGGGCTGGTCCATGGAGGATCAGTGTCAGGCCGTGTTACAGAGCCCTCAGATCTGCTGCCTGCGCCGGGCTGCTGTGGTCGCGCCGCATGACAGCGCTTCACATGGGCCGGAGACGTACACTCTACACACAGCTCCACTGGTCACAAGGAGCACTCTCTACTAGGGTTTATAGTGCTTTTATCACACTTACTAAATGTTATGATTTGGTGGTTTTATTTTACTGGTTTTATTGTTTAGGACTAGTAAGATTGGAGCACTTGGAGCACTACTTTTTTTGTTTTTATTTTTTACTTTTTGTACCTGTGTAGAACTTTGGAAACTGTTCTGTTTATAAAATATTGGATTTGTATTCTTGCACTGTTTGCACACACTGCAGAGGTGTTTAAATTATCCAGGATTAACTTTTCTTTATATATCTTTTGTTTAGTGATTCTCAATTTACAGTCACAATGTCAAAGTGCACACTATTCACATGGAAATACTAGGTTATCATGAGATTAATAAAGTACTGCAACATTTACATCCCACTTGACTTTATAGCTATGCATTTGGGACTTCTACAAAGGAAACAATAGATGGATACCTTTGGAAAGTGCTTTTGGTAGTAGAAGAAAACCATCACAAAGAAATGAATGGCACAGAATGAAAAAAAAAAAAATGAAAAAAAAACCAACCTTTGATTTCCTTTGAAAAGTGACATATTTTCTAATCATTGGTATTTAGCGGGACAGATGCCAAGCGACATATGCCAGACCTAATCTAGATTATTTAGCTATATTGTTGTTTTGTGTGTGGTCATGTTATGTTAACGTTCTATAAAAAAAAGAGAGAAAAAAAGTAAGTAAAAGTAGAGTGACAGTAGTGTAGTCCAATTTTAAAGCTGGTGCTTCTACCTGATTAAAATCTGGTGGTACAGGGAAGGGCTGCAGATTTTTGTTTCAATAATCACATCTGTTCACATTTAAACAAAAGGAGAATTGACAAAAAGACTCAATCAGACTTTAAACTGACCCATATATTTCAGAACATGTTTGTACAGATGTAAACTGCAGGGTTAGCAGTTTTAATGCAGAATAAGACTGGATAATAGTTTGTGGAGGAAATTATGGTACTTAAAAAAATTACAGCTTTCGCGATTTGATAATTACGTCCATTAAAATTGCAGTTTCGATTTGCTAGCGATTAATCTTGCAGTTGCGGCAAGACTTTTTTTTTTCTTTTAAGAACAGTAAAGCTACTATGGCTAACTAATCGGACTGAAGAACTTTCAAAATACCCTATATTGTGATTGAAGCTTGACCAAGGTTTAGTCCAGGAGGGTTAATATTAAAGAGAAGACTGAAATCTGAACAGATCTAATCCAAGAATCCTATGTATTACGGTACATTTGTAAAGCCTGAACTACACGGTTAGCAAGATTCATGTATAAAAAGTAGAATATAGTTGGCATATTTTGTTGTTTGCAGCCTTTGCCATTTGATAATTGCAACCATTCGTTCATTAACATTTCAGTTTGACTGTGATTATAGTATTTGAGCCAAAAGAATCTGCAAAAATTAGAATTCAGTTTTATAAGCCTCGCAATATAATGTTAATCGTTAGAATAGATGTCTGTGTAATCCTCAGTCATCTAGGTAACTTCCATAGCAAAAGAAAATCAAATTCTGTCAACTGGACAAGCATTTTAAGAGTGAAAACATTTTGCCACTCATCCAAATAGCTTTTTCAGTTCCTCTGACAGAGAACTTTTGAGTCACTGCCTTATAATTGTCTGAAGAGAGGACTAAACAGGAAACTAAAACAATGTACTTTACAATTGCTCATGGTAATCATATGTTAATAGATGACCAATGAACAATGATGCTAAATGTGTTACAAGTGACAATTCACACCTGAACAACAACTAGGGTGTTTTTGTTTCAGTGTAGCTCCCTCCTCCCTTCAGACAGCTATAAGGCAGTGACTTACTAGATCCCTGTCAGAGGAATGGACAAAGCTACTTGGATGAGTGGCGAAACGTCTTCACTCTTAAAACCTTCGTCCAGTTTACAGAATTATATTTTCTCCTGCATTTGCTAGAATGAAATCTGAATTAAATAAACCTACCTCATTTTATTTTTTTGAGGAAACGTTGCTAATATATTAGGCACATTTTTGACACCTCTGTCGCTTAGAGGTCACCTGTTAAGACTTCTTTGAAAATCTAAATCTCACTAAACATTTTGGAGCAGATCCCTGTGAAACGTTTCTCTCTGGGCTCCAAACTGTGCTGGCTAGAATGATTTGAGTCACAAAAGAGCAGAGCATAATTGGCCCTAGACACAATGAGCTAATAAAGAGAGCTTGGCTGGAGCGGTGGACAGATGTTCTGCAGTGAACCCGCCGCACCAGAGCACGCACACGGAACAACCCTCTGTGTGGACTTTGGATTTATCTCACAGTTAGGTCTGTGATACAAATCCATATTTTACTACCTGCTCCACAGTGACTGTTGCAGATCCATGTTTTCTAGAGTGAATACATATCTTCAACTAAACTGATCAACACAATGTGTAAACATTAGGGCTAGTCAAACAATTATTTCTATTCTATAACCAAATTAATAGTGAAAAATGGTGATATATAATATTTACGAATAAAGTGCGTTATAGAGGAAAAATATAAATTGTTTATTCCTTTTAATTTAATAACGCCACTGTCTTTGTTATAAAAGGGCTTTTGTATGTTTAGTCCAGATAACGATGATAATCATCATCATTAAAACTATAATTATTTTTTATGGTCAACTAGTCAGGATTAGTCACAACTAATTGTTGTAGCCTTAGTAAACATTGATAAAAAAAACTTCATAAAGTAAAACAATAAATGAGATCTTTCAAAGTGCCAAAAAACTTAAAGGGGCTGTACCAGATTTTCTTGTGTAATACAGTAAAATAAAAATGTAGCTCATATATTGTAACTCAGCTTTAAGTCACAAAAAAGACAGGTGTATTCTGTTTGCATTTAATCCTAAAGCATTTTTACCTTCCGGAAAACAGATAATAACGCTGGAGTGCTGTTGCATGCAAGTTGTTGTTAGCGTTACAATGACAGCAAAACTTTGCTCTGGTCTCTGAAGGTTATGAAAGTGAGCAATGACTTTGGACCACTGCAAACCATTTAAAATGAACTAGACCTGTTTTTAAGAGTGTAAAAATGAAGTACAGCAGCTTTAAAGGACAAACCTGCTTGTCTCTATTGAAATGTTATTGCTGGAATGTTCCACAGTACGGCATTAAACATATTTACCGGGAGAACGCATGCTTTACAAGGTGTTTCTGTATGTTTAATGCCTTACTGTGGAATATTAGTTAGTTTGTTGGTGAGGGTGTGGCGCCTCACCTTTGGCCTGAGCGGCGGAGCTGTGGGAGTAGCCCAGGGAGAGCAGGGCCATCTCGATGAGCTGGTTGAAGAGCATGTCTTTCCTGACCAGGACAAACTCGGCGTGCTCCTCTTTACTGTCGAAGTCCAGCGGGTTCTCGAAGTGCTCCACCACGCAGAACACCGGCAGCATGTTACCTGCAGGGGGCGCACAGTACAAGTTAAACAGAGTGGTCGACAGGACATTCTTTTAAGGATAGTGTTGAATTGTTGTTTCCATCCTATTGGACTTTAAAACTATGTATCTGTGACAGTGAATTCCTGCGATGGTGAATAGATGGATACCTCCAGAATGTGCTATTGGCCGCAGGCAACAATAGACATTAATAGATAGGCAAGGAAAACCTTTGTAGTTGACTTGTAAATGGACACTTTTATCATTATTCATTCTCCAATGTATTATCCATTTATTCATTTACCTTATTAGTTAGTCATTTTGTTTCTGTTGTGCCTTACTGTGTCTTGTTTTTTTTTCTTTAATCTTTATTACATGAAAATAAAAATGTAAAAAAAATATGCATTGTTAGAAAGTAAGAAACTAAATACTAATACATTGATGTAACGCTAAGATCCTTAATCTGACAGACAGTTGCATTCTCTTTTTAAATGGTTTCAGTTTCATTCCTTGTTTTGTGC
The DNA here is from genome assembly GCA_019453435.1 of Rhinogobius similis. Lineage (NCBI taxonomy): Eukaryota > Metazoa > Chordata > Actinopteri > Gobiiformes > Gobiidae > Rhinogobius > Rhinogobius similis. The sequence continues at coordinate 2,598,328 of CM033626.1, forward strand.
TATTGAATGCAAAAAGTCCGATTTTGTGACGTTTCATTATTACTTTAATCTTGGTTAAGTTCTGATTTGGCTACTGTTTCTCTAGTAAATTAGACATAACATTTTGTTTTTTGATTTCACTGAATCTGCTTAGTTTGCTTTTCTTAAATTGGGTTGCGTTATTTGTTTTCCCACAAAAATCTCTCCATGACATTTGTTTTAACCCCATCATACTCTTCCATAACAATACTGAACTATAACTAAACAGCTGCATTGTGTGTAGAAAGTTTTTATTTATTTATTTAAAGTATGTAGAAAATGAATAATTTTTATGAATGTATATTAACTTGTCTTATCCACGCATTTTAAAACTTTTCAGAACCAAGATGCAACAAAATGTTGTTCTATGTTGGTTATTTTATAGAAGTATTTCTATTTATTTTTATGTGTATCTTGATCTTGCTCTACATTTCTGTTGCAAGCAGACATGACTGGAGTACAAGTTTAAACATAACCAGCTGAACTACAATTACCTCACAAAATGTAATAAAATGTCCAAAATTGGCCGGTCACGATAGTTACTGTATCGACTTATTGAGTAAAGTATAGATGGAACAATGTTTTTGGGTCTCAATATTTATTGTGTACTTTTTCTTTGCGATAGTTTGGAACTTTTTGTGAATTTCTTGGACAGAATTAACATTTGAGCTGTAATGAGTCGAATAAGTAAATTCTATGACTAAGTATAGATATTAAACAACTTCGAAATAATTTCATTCGGCTTCTAATTTGTTGCAGCTCATGTTTTTTTCACAATATTAAACATTTAGAAAATAATTCACAGGGATTATCCCGCTTTAGAGTTTTTGTGTCAGTTTCAATTTTAGCAATTATTGAAATATTTTCTGTAGCAAGCAATATGTCGCACTTAAAACCTGTCAAATTAGAAAGGTTTTAAGAGACGTTGAATACATAGCATTCGTTTTGTTTCACAGCAAAAGCAAGTTTATCCAGTTTAATATCCAGTCACAGATATGGATTCTTATAATTGATTTGGACACTCTCCTGTCTGTTCCCCGTAGCTTTAGCCTCCACACAAGCGGCTGTTGTTCCCTGTTTTATGATGCGCTGCTGAGGAGGTGTTCTGCTTATGCTGCCTGCCAACCTCAAATCATCTTCCCATGATGCAGCGCTCCAGGTCTGACCACCTCTTCACCCTGTACGGACTATTCTGAGCCAACAGAGGCTCCGCTGTCTGTTTTCAAGGGACTACTGTGTGCGCGGATCTGCTCGGGTGCTGTTCGGATGGCAATAACATCCCTGCACGAGGAGAGGAGCGTCTGCTGTTCAGACGCACACAGGAGCCTTTCTCACAACACTAACTACTCAATCAAGACAGACTAGACTGCTGGACAAAGATGATCGGCCAAAAACTATAACAAGATAAAGCACAACAAGAAAAAAGTTGACTACGGAAAAAACAGCCAGTGTGAGAAGATTTGCTAATGAAATCAAAAACCAAATGAAAAGTGAGTGCTTCAAAGGGTTTCCTAAGTACAAATCTAAAAACAGATAAGGACAAGGCTCAATATGAAGCAGACATATGTGAAAGAGGCTGTACCTGATTTTATAACCTGATTTTTTTTCCATGCAGTTGAGCACATTTTTGCTCTAGTACAGATACATTATTAAAGCACCTCTTGAGGCCAAAAAGAGACCGTTGTGTGCTGTCTGTATCTATTTATAGAGTGATTATTCTCTAAAAACCATAAAGTGTGCTGTTAGCAAGCTAATGTTTGACAGCTTCACTGTGTGGTATTGCTTACTAGGGTGTATCCATCATTTCCAGATCTGATTCTGATTTTGATATTTGGGCCTTTAGCGTCTGCTGATACTTGATATCAACCGATACAGCTGCAAAAATGATTTTCTAAAAACAAGAACATTGTATGACAAAGGTAATCCAAATGGGGTGTGCAACTGTTCTTTATCCTTCAAATAACAACAACTTTGTATAAATAAGACCTCACACATCATGAGATGTTCTGGACCAACAAGGGACATCAGTAGTTTTATTGAATCAATTTAAAGGCCCAACCAGGATATCGAATGAACCGATATTTTGGAGCCGATACCCGATTCAGCATATTTCTATGCATACCGATTTTCAATACCAGTATTGGGTATGGGTGCATTCCTATTGCAAACAAACAGCCTTTGAGAGTTGTGAAAAGCGCTTATCAACTCATCGTGGTGAATAATTACGATGCTCAGAATGCAGTAGAAAAGTGAGGAATCATTTTGGACCACTGCAAATTGTTCAAAATGAACTAGTTCTGTTTTTTACGTTTTCAGTCAGTAAACATCAGGTACAGCACCCTTAAAAAAACTGTCAAACAGGACAGATGGTATTTCTGTCCACATGTACAACTACTTTTAAAATTCTTGAGTCTTATTCTCTCTTGGCTAGTACCGTTTAGTTTAAAGTTATATGTGTTCCTATGCTGGTCACTAGTTAATATTGTCACATGACTTTTACATGACCTCAGAGAGCGCTCATTCACAATATGCTCAAACTAAAACACACTGTGTCCAAACACGGCTCATACCATGTATCTAATAAAAGACCATTTGGGGCTCGTAGTATTTGGACTGCTTTTTAACTGTTGCCAAAGTAAGTTTTTACATTACAAACACAGTTATTTTCACTACTAAATAAATGGACAACATGACAAACGTATTCCTGGGACATTGAGCTTAAAAAGAACTTGACTCTCAGAAGGAATAAAGGACATATGAAACCCTATTACATAAAGTGCATTTATTTGGGTTCACACATGTTTTGACACATTATGAAAAAATAATTTCAAAGTTGCTCCAGTTTTTGTTTTGTGTGGATAGCCCCATTAATTACAGAGATATGAACCATAAACCAAAATAATAAACACAGAATGACGTAGATATAGACCTCCATTTATTAAAGGAGACATTTATTTGGTATTAAACTGCAGCATACATGGATAACTATTTTACATTGTGTTCCATGTAAATCACAACCTTCCTGCAGTGGATTGTCATGTATGTGTTTTAGTTGAAAAATTGCTGTGTGATATTTTAGAACCTTACATCTATGACCCAGAGTCTGAATTTAAAAAAATAATCCCAAGCAAGGACAGAGAATTGGGCGGGGATAGAGGGTAGGAGAAAGTTGGAATTTTCGGAGCACTGGAGCCAATCCAGGACTAGCTCACGTATACAGGAATCAATCAAAATACAACTTTGAGTAAACTAATGATGAGGAAACACTGTTGTAACAAGATTAAAAGCTCATTAAAGGTGATTTTGCACAATATGCCCCCTTTAAAGACATATTACTTTCATGTTTCCATATAACAAGTCCATCTAAAATCCTGTACACAAATTTCCCTACGAACCACATGCACTATTCACCGTTCATTGCCCCAGAATTAACCCCAATTAACAGGTGCAGTTCATTTAACACTCCATTCTTGCAGTGTGACCTCGCGTTCCTTTTTGTGCGCTTGACGAGGTGAAATACATAAATCCGGATATATTTTGCGGCGATGGCTGAGCCCAAACAATCGATGGGCTGACAGATGCGAGGGAATGTGCTGAAAGAGCCGCTTTTCTCCTGCGCTCATTTTAATAGATAAAGATCTAACAATAAAGACTGCTGTGTAGGTTCACTGGGGGATCAATACGGGCTTTGTCTGAGCTAGCCCACACGCGGCTGCGGCTAATATCGGTGTACAATGGTCAGTGTGGGACGGCCAGCGCAGCCAGCGGCCTCCGGGGAATATAGGCTGCTGCTCCCACCCCTCACTCACCCAGACAGGACCACTCTGACAGGGGTCTAAGAGGACTGTCGAGATGCTGGGGAGATTATTTGGTCACAATCATATTATAATCTAAAAAACTAAAAAATACATATCATTTTGAGAATTTAGAGACATGATTCATTTCAATTCAATCTGTGTTACCAAAAAAAAAAAAAAAGTGAAAATGTGAAAAGTATCTGTTAGCATGCTAAGGTTTGTTAGCTTAATGGTAACCTCTGCTCTGGTCTCTGAAAGATGATAAAAGTGCCTATGAAGTGAGCAATAACTTTGGACCACTGCACAATGTGAACACGTTTGGTTTTTCATGTTTTTTAAGACAGTAACTGCTAGGGCCTTTTCCTCAATGAATCCATTGAAGGAAGATGTTTTTCCTGACCAAGCTGAAGACTTGGCAGCGAGTTTGGAGTTGATTCTGCCATTTTACAAAAATACTATATATTACTTTTCTACAGTTTTATTTTGTTTGTTTTTATGTGAACTATTGTGCGGCTGTAGTTTTGAATGCAGCTTGGGTCAAACATATAGTCAGATCATAAAGATATTAGAGTTTTGAGAGCTTTTGCCAGATTCGCGCCTCTGCCCCCTTTAGTTGGCTAACTGATTGGCAGAGCATGTCTTTAGCTGACCAACAGTCCTACTAAAAATCAGGTACAGCCCCTTTAATTTAATTTTAGCATTAATTTGATCATATCACAGACTAGAGGAACAATGATCTATTAGACATGTGTTTGAAAAAGAATTAAAGATTTCACTGCTGTTAAGTTATGGTGTCAATAAGCGGTCTAAAGATAAACAACAGTGCTAATCCCACTCCTCCAGCTTTCAGGTCATAAACAGGTTCTTTTTGGTCATCATGTAAACCTATCATGCCACAAATAGCATAAATAAGCAAAGAACAGTCTCAATTCTGTTTCAGTCCATATTCATAAGGTATCAATAATTGTGAATAGTACAGGACTTATATACAGTGTAAAAAGGGGATAAAAAAGAACAAAAAGATGAGAAATGTAGTAAGCAATTTTCAAAAGAGAAAGCATAGAAATACTGTATAGATAAGAGTAAAAATGTAACAAAAATGTGCAACAAAAATGTAAATTTGAATGGCTGCAATAAGAAAATTGCAAACACAGACAGGAATATTAAAGTGATATAATGTCCTCTGCAGAGAAATCTTAACATGAAATACAATCAAATTTTCTTTTATTATTAAATGTTTTATGTTTATAACACATGCAGTACATTATTATGTTAAAAAGCATCATGCATTGGAATTTCATATTCATCAGAACATTTTAAAAATGAATTTATGAATGAAGCCACTTTTTCGGCTCAGCAGAAGTCTTAATGCAGAAGTCTGCTGGTAGTTACGTTTATAACTCAGAAATCTATAATGAATTTATGTTGTTCATTATTATGTTCATTATTTTGACCATAGCCTTAATGTCTATATGAATAAAATATGAAGGAACATTATTGAAAAAGATTATTTGAACATATTATGTACGTATATTTTGTTACCGCAGTAATCTGGAAGTTCGTTATATTGTTTCGAAAAATATCACGACAAACGATAATACTGAAACTACTTAATGCCACAGTAAGCCACAAGCAGGATATTCTCATTAAGCCTCTTTTAAATGTAAAATACATATTTTTTAAAACTAACAAAAAAAAACATTAGCAGCAATAAATAAACACTTACACTTAGTTCATTGATGAGTCATTGGTGCTTAGTAATTATTTGACTTTGAATTTTAATGAACTACAAAAAGTTTCCTGTTAATGCAAAGAAAAGGTGCACAGGAGAAATATTAAAAACCCCAAACGAATTGCTTCAGACTTCAGTAATTGAACGATAAGTGGATGAAGTCATTATCGTGACAGGCCTGTGTATCTACTGTAAATCTGCAGAGAAAGAATATTGTAAAAGTATTACTGTGTTATATTAATAATGGCTTTGAGATTTTAAGGCCACTGTGGATTAGTCGAGTGGCTTTTTAGGTACCTGAACTCACTCATGCCAAGAACAGATTTATTTTTTCTCAATCTTACCACTTTCGTAGATGCCTGGAGAAATTATTTATCATCACAATTAAAATGTTATTCATTGCACAGCCCTGTTACAATTATAATATTACACACACTTTTCTAAATCAACCAGTTTTAGATAATTGCAGCAGAAGGAAATAAACGAAATGTGCAGTAAGGAGAATCAGGATAAAAATCAAAACGTAAAATGTTCCTCTCTGTTGAGTGTGACGCGTAAACGAAGGAGCGAATAAGAGCAACAACAGCCCATCGGAGGACGCTCCCAGCCCCATTCCAAGAGCCGCGGGTCCCTTTTGCCCAGAAAAGCTCACGCCACGAGCCAAATCAACAAACAAACACGATCCATCAGCCAAGAGCACGCTCCAAAACCTGTAGCTTTTCCTTTCCCCCAACCGCAAAAACACGGCCGTAAAGCGTTTTTCACCCGATGACAGCGCTTATATTAAAACTCTATGTCACCATCTCGGCGGAGAGGTTAAAGAGAAACGAGTCTTAGGAGGACGAGAAGTTTGCCTTGACAAACAAATGCAGGAGCAGGAGGGTTGTTGACTGTGGTGAGCGAGTGTGGATGCATGTGCTGGGGAGAAATTGGACCAGGCTTTGGAATAAGGGTTAAGGAGAGTGAGGAAGTGGGCGGCTGGGTGTTTAAACGGCATTTATATTGTGTTATGTTGATAAGGTGGGAGAGATATCGGAAAACTAATCTCAATCGAATCAAAATTGTAATTTGGATGGACGCAGTTGGCAAAGTACCACGATTTCCTCCACGAACAGCAACATATCTTCATGTTCTGCATAAAAACGGCTAACTCTGTAGTTTAGATATGTGCAAACCTGTTCTGAAATGTGTATCCGTATTAGTTTGTATGTTCATGTTTCAGTCTTTTTCTCAATTTTCTTAAATGTGTTGTTTAAAATGTGCACTTTGGAATATTAAAACAAAAAGAAACATTTCATTTAGATCTTTTTTCCAAACTGTTGCTTTGGAGATATGCACAAATAGAACACTGGGTCTATCACTGAACTATTAAGTAAGCTTAGGCTGTTTTTAAGTGTGCTTTATAAATAAATCTGATTTGAAGCAATGGAATTAAGTGATCTTTCCACCCTTTTGTGGTTAATTTTATGGTCCATTCATGTTTTTGTGAGATTCTGAAACTCAACCAAGACATTTGCAGGCACATTTATACCACGTTCTGATGCATTGTGGCCTTATGAATATTGTTATCGAGAGAATGCAAAAATAATTATCACTTTCGTCCGTATGTGCAAAAATGAATTTACTTATTTAAAAAAAGAAAGAAAGAAGAAATTCAATTTGCTGAGAATTCTTTTTATAGTTCTGTTATGTACAGTATTTTGTATGTTTGAAGTTTGATCTAAAGTTGGTTTTGCTTTTGTAGATATAGTGACCTTGAATCTGCACTGTTTATGTAATATATTATCTTATTATCTACATAATAAGTATAATTGAAGTATAGAACATTTTCAGCGCAAACTGTTTAGTCAAATGAAAATAAAGTATTAATAATTGTTAAATACAGCAACCTATACCTAATATAGTGCAATTTACTGAGAAAACACAAAAAGAACACAAAACACACAACAATAAGGGAACTTAGAGTTATTAAGCAAAGTGTGTGTGTCATAAACCGTGCATCCTCTTTAACTGTGCTGTAATAACTGTGCTATAACTGTGCTATAATAATTGTGCTGTAATAACAGTGCTGTAATAACTGTGCTATAATAATTGTGCTGTAATAACAGTGCTGTAATAACTGTGCTATAACTGTGCTGTAATAACTGTGGTGTAATAATTGTGCTATAATCACTGCTGTAATAACTGTGCTGTAATAACACAGCTGTAATAACTGTTCTGTAATAACTGTGTTGTAATAATTGTGCTGTAATAACTGCTCTGTAATAACTGCTCTGTAATAACTGCTGTAATAATTGTGCTGTAATAACTGCTGTAATAACTGCTCTGTAATAACTGCTCTGTAATAACTGTTCTGTAATAACTGTTCTGTAATAACTGTGCTGTAATAACAGTGCTGTAGTGCGGCTCCATGTGTCTGTGGTGCTGTGTGTGATGACTGAATGCGTCAGTAGCTCTCAGTGACAGTAACATGTCACTTGGAACAGCGCGGGCCGTGACCTCTCACCTCTCTTGTGGCAGGACTTGAGCAGGTGGCTGCTGGGCTTGTACGGGATCCCGGAGAGTTTGGCTCCATTGCTGCCGAGGCGAGCGCGTCCCAGGGGGCTGCCGTTCTGCTCCAGGCGCGGCAGTTTGGCGGGCGGGCCGCTCTGAGCGCTGGGCCCGTTCTGCTCCAGCCGGGGCAGCTTGGCCGGAGGGCCGCCGGGGAGCGACGGGCCATTCTCCAGCCGGGGCAGTTTGGCCGCCGGGCCCTTGGCCTCTGCCATGCTGCTCACCAGCTCCGAGTTCTCCTTGCCCAGACACGTCTCGCTGAGATGTTCCATCATTCTCAGCTCCTCAGCTTACTATCACCTGCACAGGGCACACAACAACAGTGAGTCAGCAAACGGTCCATCTCCTCTGGAGAATCTGCAGATATGATGTTTAAGAGTCTCAGAACACACTCCTCAACAAACAACAGAGCCACAGCACACACTCACACAACTTCTACTTCTACTCACTTTTCTCTTACATCGCTTTTGTCTCTGTTATTTTAGTGTGTTTATCTTGACAGAGCTCAAATTCATGTGTAACATAGTGGCACCTGAAGAGAAGGCACAGTATATCTAATTAGTGAATCGAAAACAAGACAAATGTATGTTTAATGTGAATGTGCGTGGAAGTATGTGTGTACAAAATAAGTATAGTGAAAAAGAGGTTTTGCAGCCCTAAAAGTCTCAGTAATGTCTGGAGTGCTGAGTGGTGACGTGGGCAACTGTCATCTCGGCTCAGTTAAAACAAGTTGGCCGCGGTGACGTTTTCGTGCAGCACTAATGTTCCTATTTTTCAACGCATGTTTTATGTATATGCGTCCCACTAGACTTGTGTGCGCAGGGGGGCAAACAAGCCCTAGTTTTAGTTCAAATACATTAATTTGCAGAGAAATTCCACTTGAATGAATACGGCACACGGCTTGTGCTGCTTTGCACGCAGCAGACTGAGGATAGCAAAGGCATGAGAGCCAGTGTGTGTTTTGTTATAGATTCATGTCGCAGCTTGAGCAATAAAAATATAATACACAAGACAGGTGCAGCGCTCTGAGAAGGAAAGGTACATTTGAGGAAATAGCTTTTGGTCAGTTATGGACAACTGCTGACTCATGGGGTCGTCAAAAGTTAAAGAAGGAGGAAACTAAGTCCATACACTTCACTAAATTCATGTTTGTGAATTCAAAGTTTGTCCATGTTGAATTGTATTACAGTTAAAAGACTTTGGTGTGTACAAGGTTCAAGCACTGAACCAGAACCCATTGTCAAAGAGTGAAATGAGCAAATTCATCCACCCCCACTCCAAAGATCATAACTCCCTCATTCACAACGCGCAATGAGGCAACTAATTCTGCGAGAATGGATGGGGCACAAAAAACTAGACCCAAGCAAGGTCCAGATCCAGGTCAGGCTTTTGAAATGACCTCAAAAAGAAAACACAAACAACACGAAATTATTGCAGTTCTTTCATAATTTGAATACATGTATTAATAATAACAAGACACGGACTAAGTTTATTGAGATAAACCCTAAACACAAACCTGAAACGCAGCACTTCAGCACTGGAGAGCATATATAACGCCACCTGCACCGCGTCTCCTCTTCGTCAAGTTTGGCCAGGATAAAAAAAAAAAAAGGTTCAAAAACCCCAAAAACTGTAACTCCGGTTCGGCTAGCCGGCTCCTCTCTCTCTGCCTCTCGCCTTTACGTGTGCATGGCAGCAAACAGCAGCTCTTTCGTACACAAAAAACCAACAGCCTCGTCCTCGCTCGGTCAGTGGGAAAACAGCGAGGTCTCCGCCGCGGACCGTGACATGCCGCTGCCCGCTGTAGCCTGCTCTGCCTGCGCGTTCCCTTCACCGCTTCCCCTTGGCGTTAGCTAACACCATCCAGCAGCAGCAACAGAATAAACACAGGCGCGGGAAGCTCCGGAGCCAGCGACATCTAAAAACACACGGGGCAAGCAGCGTCCGTTCATTGGCTACAAGAAGTGAAGGCGACTTGTGCTTTTAGTTCGCGGCGGACGTACATCCACACAGCGGCAAGCGGTGAAAGCGTGCACGCGGCAGCCGGAGCGGTGCGGTTAGCAGGCGGGCAGTGAGAGCTTCGGCAGCCCGGGGCACGCACGGGAGCTGCTCAAACCGGTCACCGACACCGAATAACCCCGCGTTTATCTTCACCAGCGGGTTAGCGTGAAGAAAAATTGCTTGTCGTTGCTTTAGTTGAATTGTAGAAGCGGGTAAAAAACAATAACAACCGACAGCGTGCTCTCTTTTTGCTAACTCGCGCCGCGGCGGTGGTGGATGCGGTCGCGTGCGGGCAGTTCGTATGTCGGAGGCAGCAGGTTCGACGAATTCAAACAACACGGCGAAAGTGCAAGAAAAAGTGCCGTCTACTTTCCCACGAAGGAGGCTTGTTATGACCGTGAGCTGCCCGCGGGAGCAACGGGGGAAGGTGTCCAGGCGGTCCGGGGTCGCAGCTGCTGCTCTCCTCCTGCTGCTGCCTCGCTCCCTCCGCGTACACTCCGCTCTGTCCCCATTAAATGATTAGTTGTATTGACTCATCGCTCCCGCCCGCCCGCCTCTCCTCTCTTCGCCGCTACCGCTGCTGCTGCTTTTCCGCGTCTCTCTTCGCCGCGCTGCCTGTCCTGCTCTACCTACCAACCTTCCTACCGCTTTCCTCCGCTTCTAATGGCCGTGCTAGTAGCGGGCTAAAGAATTTTGGGGGAAAAATAGAAGAAAGGAGGGGGTTTGTTTGTGTGTGGAGAAGCGGTGAGGACGGAGGGGAGAATGTGCCAGGGAGAAAGGCAGTAAAAAGCGTCGCGAACACGGGGTTGGTTTCGCCGCGCTTCCTCCCCCCCGAGCTGCACTTCTACTACGGGGCCCCAAAGTCCTGGAGGAGGCTAATAAAGTGGAGAAAGTAGTGGACGGAGAGAGACTGGGACACGCACGGTTCTCCGCACAGACACACACGCGCGCGGAAACACACACACAAGCGTGGGAACAGCTGGTGCGATCTCCGGCTGCGCGCGGAGGAATTTGGAATCAGCTTGATTAGAGTGGCGCGCGCGTGCCCTGCGTTTATTAGTGGGGAGGAGATGGTCACGCGCTCGCCGGGCATCGTCGTGCACGTGCGCTTTACGTTGGGGCGGATGGTGCGCGTGGGGGGAGGCAGGTGAACTTTAGGAAAACTATGAGAATGGGAAAAAAAATAAAATAATAATTAGTCTAGTTATTAGAGTGCCGATAGAAATTGAATTCTGTGCCAGGTTTCGTTGCGTGTAATATATTGCTGTTGTCATGATTTCAGATTAGGAAAGAAATATACAAATGTATAATCCACAAATAATCGAAATATTGATTTTAATTGTGAATGTTGTTTTGAAATTGTATAGTAATTTCTCGTCCCTCTCACTCACTTTTATAGGCTACCTCAACTAATGGATTTAATATGTTATCAGCAGTGGCGGACCTAGGAATTTGGAGGCCCAAGGCAAAATTAAGAACGCCCCCCCATCTTTAAGTGTGATTTTTCTATAACGTTTCTGTCGCATCGCTTGAATTGTTCTAGAAAGACAGGTTTTAGTATGTGTTGTTTTTGTTTTCTTTGTTTCTTTGTTTTTTACATATGCCGGCCAGACAGGTTCATAAATTTGGAATGGTAAGTGAACTGTTGAGAAATTCTAATTCATATGTGCATCAGCTACATGTTCTAACCAGCTTTAAACAGGGGGGTTGGGGGTCCTTTCCCAGAAGAATATTTAAGAAATCAGACCATATTTCCCATTAGTTGGTGCATTTTTACACATGTTCCAGTGGATTTGGGGCAGAATTAATACATTCGACAACCCCAGACAATTTTGTTGCTTTTTTTCTTGTTTAAAAGTAAAATGAACTACTTATCTATGATACTGAGAGAACTATTTCAGAGCCTTGTATCTATGATGATTGGAAAGCATCTTATTGGGGGCCCAAGACAATCGTAGCATGTTGCCTAATGATAAGTCCGCCCCTGGTTATCACATTATAGAATTCTGTCTCCAGCTCAGCATAACTATAACCAATCTAGAATGTGTGATCTCATGGTATATTTCACCGTTGAACAGTCAGATTACAGATTGGTTGACCTGGTTTATGGTTCATATCTCTGTAATAACTGGGCCTATGCACATGAAACAAAAACTGGTGTCATTACATTTTCACAAACACTTCAGAAAGGTGCTCCATTATTCAACATCGAATTCTAGAACGTGAACGCAACTTATTTGAGGTTAACAACAGCTTCTACTGTTATGCCTCCACTCTCCTTCACTTAGCGTCCTATAGAATAAAGAGAACTCTTCAAAATGCAGCCAATAGCCTCTTCTGGAACACAGCTTTTCAGGAAGAGCATGATTTTTTTCATCTAGTTAATTAAAACCGCTCTCCAGATTTCAATTACCAAGCAAAAACAAACCTGTTGAGCCACTGAATCCATATACATCCTAGGCCTTGTTTGATTTGCTTATAACCAATTCCAACTTAAAGGTGCCTTGTGTAATTTTTTTGCTGGAGGATGTCATTTGTCTGAAGATGAAATTGCTTTGCCAGGAATCTTCCACAGTATGGTATTAAACATAACTTGCATTACTTACTTTACTGAAATGAACTAGTTCTGCTTTTCTGTTTTATATACATATATAAGTAGTTCATTTCTAACTTTTTTCATAACTTTCTGAAGCTAGAACAGAGTATATCATCATTGTAAAGCTAACAAACATAAGCATGCTAACAATGCTTCCTGCTTCTCAGAGAATTAAACACTCTATACTTAGACGCAGACAGCACACATCAGTCTCATTTTTACTCTAGTAGCTGCTTTTCAATAAATCTGTACTGGGTGTAACAAATTTAACATTTATTAGCCTACATGAAAAAAATCGGAGCCCCTTTAATTGTACACTGTTTTGCAGTAAGTAAACGTAGTTGGCCAGCTATTCATTTCATGTATTTACTGAACTGGTAACACATAAGTGCATCGTTCAATTGTCAATGAAAAGCTATTGGCTGTATGTAACATGTTAGCGTCTTTCCCCATAACGTTCGATTGTCTTCTTGTTTTTCCACATGATCCGATGCTTGACTGGCGCAGGAGACAGTGTATTATGTGGGACTGGATCTGTCTAAACACTAAAAGGCTAATCTGTGTTGACAGTGACAACAGCAGCTGAACTCCGATGAGGTAAGACGCACAAGGAGCACTGTTTGGAAAGCTCTTAATGTTTGTGTTTGTCAGTTTATCGTTGTTATTAACTGGAAAATGTGCAGTGCAACGTCAATAATGTCATTAATATTGTCTGTGCTTGCTCATATTTAAAGCTGCGCTGTGTAATGTTTCGAGGGTCCATCGCCTGCTGGTCTCCATTGCTTCTTTACTCTTTTTTTTTTTCATGGAATATTCCACAGCATGGCATTTTAACATAATTATCACCATTAAGGCAATTTACAGGTCAAATCTGTGGAGAGGCAATCCTTTTCACAGAAAGATTATATGTTTTTTCTTTTTTTTCCAACTTAAATAAAAATATCTGTAATTGAATAAATGCAACTTGGATAATGCCATTGTCTGCCAGAAAAGTTACACAGTGCTCCTTTAAATCATTAAGTGGTGCCTTTCAATTACTGAATAATAATTTGTGCAAAAGTTAAAATACATCTTTAGTAACCAAGCCAAAAACATTGAATAGCACTGCGCAACATGACAATAAAGATCAAACCCTGATCTCTGAGCTGAAAACAAATGGACCCACTCCTATTATTGGTCAGACTTTGTCATGCAAATAAATGAGTTACGGGTGCATTTAACCAATCATGTAAAATATGTAAATGTAAAAATGAACTCTCAGAAAAAGCTGATAGTTTTAAGACTTTGGTAAATAAAGCATAAAGCCATTTTGAGCACATGAATTGTGATCAAATTCAAAATTGTGACGCGTTATAAAATCGTGACATACACGTTAGGTCCTGTAACTGGCTTTACACTAATACATTAAAAGTCTCTAACTACTGTAATGTTTTGTTAACAAAAACATACCTGGAGTTGCGTTTCTTTCACACCTGAATAATTATGGTATAGTTAGACAATCTCTCTCTCCAAAAGGTTCCACTTTTTGACATTATTAGATCACAAACCAGGAAGTACTCCTTCAAGTTAATACACTTTCAACACTCATTCAGTTCTTTTTGCATCGAGACTTTGTTCAAATGAGTGTCTAGTTTTGATACTAGTTTTATTTTGGTATACATCTTTTGACAGCCGTACTACCAAATCTGTGTTACAGTTTCTCTCATTGATTATTGATTGTTCTTCACAGAGCCGTATCAACATCTGTCAGAGTCAAAACTAGCGCTGCATCTGTCCAGAGCGTCGAGAACAATAACAGGAAACCGGCAGCACAGAGGAAGTGAGTACACCTATAACGACTCGACACACAAAGCAACAAGACCCCGGCAGGTAGGGAGACGTCGGTGCTGTGGTGAAAGTGGAGTATAGTGTATGGTGAAGGAGGAGATGGAGAGGTGGAGACAGGGAGGAGGAAATGAACGCTACAGCATAAATTGCTAGGGCTGCAATCATTAATCAGAGATATCATGACCAATCAACTAATAAAATACATGATGGTTACTCTAAAACATGTGGAAAAGTATTTCTTTTATAAAAAAGACTGGCATTATTAAAACTAATTATTAAACAATAACTTCAGCTTTTCATTCATAAAACACTTTATTTGTTGAATTTCTCTATCTAGAAACCTCCAGTCTCTACATTTCAAGTCTTGAAGGGTTAAAAATATATATATTACAAAATAACTGATCATTCCACAGGCATGCAAACAATAAAAGACAAACAGAAAAAACGAGACAAAAAGTAAAAACACGACTACTAAAATAATCTTATTGTGATAATCGTTGTAATAATTGTTGTCTTGACTCTAGTCGATTTATAACATCGACTTTATTAAATCAAAATGTCAAAAAGACAATAGATAGTAATACACTTTATTCATAAATATTCTCTCTCCTTCAGTCACCACATTGCAACCTTCATTTGGTTGAAAATGTATTAATAAGTCTGAATGTACCATAGAAATAATCCAAAGACCTCATGATGATCAGCCCATCAACAACAGAGACAGCAGCAAACAAACCACGGGCAACTTGACTGCAGGTTGTCCAATTTTATGTGACGTTTTTTAAAATCAGGGTTGAATCGACTTAAAATAAGTTATCTGAAAGTAATGACAAGTTTACTAATTAGGTTGGATCAAACCTTTTTTTTTAAAACCAAATGTTCTATCTCCTCCACACTGATGGGGTCAAAAGTTTGTCATCTCAAACAACACAAAGCTGCTTTAGACTGCACCACAGAGGGACAGAGCGGCTCGAGCACAGAGCGGAAGTGTACGCTGTGCTGTGCTGTGGTGATGGACCGAGAGAAAGAGAGAGCGAGGGAGGGAGAGAGAGAGAGAGAGAGAGGAGGCGAAAGACAAAGTGAGAGGAGGAGACTTTTAACACTACATTCATCATGTCAATAAAACTCATACAAAAACCAGAAGGAAGACGTAAAGACAGGGACAGAAGGAGAAAGAGAAGGAGAACGCGAGAAAAGGGAAAGTGAAGGAGGAGCGAGAGGGAGAGAGAGAAAGAGAGCAGGAGAAAGATAGAAAGAGAATGAGAGAGGAGAAAGAGAGAAAGAGAAGACAGGGAAGGAGAGAGAGAGAGCAGGAGAAAGATAGAAAAAGAAGGAAAGAATGAGAAAGAGAGAGGGAGAAAGAGAGGAGAAAAAAGAGAGACGGAGAAGCGAGAAAGAGGATATGAGAAAAAGAGTGAAAGTGAATGAGGGAGGGAGGGAGAAAGAAAGGGGAGACAAGAGAAAAGAACGAGAAAGAAGTAAGAAAGATAGAGAGGGACAAGGAGAAAGAGAGAAAGAAAGTAAGAGAGGAAGGGAGGGCGAGACAAAGAGAGAGAGGGTGGCTCGTGTGTGTGTGGTGTGAGCAGGAAGTAGCCGACTCGTTGGCCGCTTGTTCAAGACGGCGCTGCTCTGAGCCGGAGCGCTGTGGTGGTCCGCTGCGGTTAAGACGGGAGATTTACAATTACACCAACTTTATCCTGCCACTTAACGCAAAACACATATCTTAAAAACCAAGCTCTAAATACACGTTTTTGCTTCCAAACTGTGTACATGCTGTTTTAAAGGACACATCGTCTGACTTTCATGAGATTTTAACCATGTTCTAACAATGTTCCATCATCAAAAACACACCTGAAGGAGCATTCAGTTGCATTCATGCTGTTTTTAGGAATGTTTATTAGAAAATGAGCGTCTGAGCGTCAATCACACTTCCTGCTGAACTTCCTGGATTGTCGCATGTATTTTCAGATCGTCTACGTCACTTATCCGAGAATCTTCTCGTGTTTTAAGTAATGCATAATATTTTTTCCTTTAATAGCATTTTCCAGCTTTCTAGTCAAAAACAGAGTAGTTTGTCTGATGGTGTCAGCATCAGGTGTTTCTGATTACAAACACTTGCTGCAGGGCGGACTTTAAGTGTGGATACCTGTTGGACCAATCACACTGTACCTTGTGATGTAACAGCTCTATAGGCTTGTTTCCAGTGGTTCACTCTGAGGCAGATCGATACGGTCTGAAAGTGTCTCCAGTGTCTTAAGTAAACTGTGCTAGCCAGTTTAAGTGATCCAAAGTGGGCACTGAGAAGTATAGCGTTCAATGTGGCTCTTTTTGGCTCCTGGTTCTACAAAGGAGCTGCACAACAAAGCAAGATGATTGGATAAGAGAGAACGCAGACGCAGGTCAAAACAAGATGTCAGAAAATCTTGATCTTGTGATAAAGCGCCATATTTCCACTGATGCTAACTTATATGTTGAGCCCAAACGCTAAGCAAAACAAAGCTAGCGCACGTTAGCAACAGCTGTTTCCTGTTTATTGACGCACAGCACTCGCATCAAGACCCAAAATATTATATTTACTGTGCACAATGCATCTATACATTATCCAAAGCCAATGCAGTACATAGAGGTTAAAACATGATGTAGAGGCTTTGCAATAAATGCAGAAAAAGCTAAGGATAAACTGGAAGTAGTTTCCTGTTTGTACTAGCTTTAGCTAACTCTCACAGCCACAAACTTTGAATTACTAAACATCTTTTTATGAATTGCTGAAAAGTATAATTCCGATTTTATTTCAATATTATTTATTAAGAAAACCTTGCTTGAGTGTAAGTAACACTACTGCTTCTCAATTTTTGGCTAGTCTAACGCCCTCTGATAGGAATGGCATAATATGAATCAGATTGAAACCATGTTCTCTGTCTGTCCCTGGCTCCTGGCTTTGATTTACACAGACAGGAGAAACCCGCCATTGTGGACAAACACTCTTCCTCTTTTTCCCGCCCTCTCCCTGGCGTGACGCAAGCAGCCGCAGTCATTTCCAGCAGCACCATCGCCGGGCACCGTCGGAGAGCCGCGATAACCCCTGCCAGGGCCTTGGCACGGACAACAGGTGGCTCCAGTGCCAGGCAGCTTGGCACGGGGCTCCTGCTGCTGCTGCCGCCGAAAAGCCGGTGACATCCAGGAGGCCGTTGCGCCGCCGCTGAACCAACACCGCTGATTATCAATTAACATATAGCGCTTTGTGTTGGAGAGCGGGGTTGAAAACAGCGACGAGCCGTTTGTTAGCCTGTTCGCGCTGGTTTGAACAGGCGCCGGTGCATGGATACAGAGGTAACAAAAGTGGATTTGGGGGATTGTTGGCGGCGTTTGTAAAGGAAACATGGGAAACAGCACAAAAGATGAGACAATGTAGTTCCAGTCATAATGTTGTATTCGTAGACGATTTTGGTTTATTATGATAATGTTACAGTGAAAGGGAGGAATGGGCTTCACGTTTTGTTTAGTCAAGCTAATAATAAGTCATCGTGCTAAGTTTCTTCTTTCACATGAGCAAAATCTGAAAACTGTCAAGCAGACATCACAACAACTAGCACTGCAACTAAAGATTGTTTTAGAAGTCGACTAGTCAAACGATTACTTCTATGATACATTTAGTAATTAATAAACAAATAAAAGTTGAAATTTGGTGACTGACAGGTTCTACAAAGAGAATATTAACAACTTAAGTGTATTATTAATGACAATCAAAAATATTTCTTTTCTTTTTTGACATTTTGATTCAATAATGCCGTCTGTCTTTGATATAAAAGGATAAAAGATCTCTTCATATGTGATTTAGAGCCTGTTCAGTCCAGAGAAACATTACCATTATCAATACGACTACAATTATTCCTTCTGGTCTACTAGTATGATATGTTGATCAATCAGTGGAGGCCTTTCCACAACTACATATTCAAATGGGGCTTTTCTTTTTTTTTTATGTCAGACTTTCAAGACTGAATGCCCTTCCTGTTGCAATTAGTAACAAATATTTTGAATATTGAATGACCTTAAAAAAACTGGATTTCAAACGTTGACTTCTCAAAACTTGGAAAATTGAAACGGAGTATGTTGTGAGACTATTTTGTGAGAATATGACTTTGTAAACAAGACTGGTGAAGCGTGAATGATGCTAATTACATCTCCAGCTGTGTTTTGATGAGGGACAATGTAGTGAAAGGTGAAAGGCTCAGCAAAGTCCCTTTAGCACCATAAGTATCCTCAAGTTTTATAGGTTAACCCTAAAGATAGAGCAAATAACAGCACATAGAAAGGTCTGGGAATCTAACTATGGACCTTCTTGCTATTTATGCTACAGCGACTGAATATGACAAAGTACGAAGTGTTTACCTCAAGTTTGATCTGACAACAGGAGCGGTGCAAATAGCGTTGGTTAGTGCATTAAAACAATGAGTGCACATTACGAGTGCGCACATCCCCAGCTGGCAGCGCCTTATAAAAACACATTTATGTCGGAGGGTGAAATCTCCTGATTAATGCCATTATAAACAGATAAAGCAAATGTATCACGGCTGGCTCCGACGCAGGAATCCTCTTTTATTTCACCCTCCGCTCGCTTGCACGTAGGTGTCATGACGTCTTCACTCGCCACTCCTGATGCTTTTAAACGGGCATTAATACGATTATTTGGATTACTAAAAACAAATTAGTTGGCGCGTCTCGTCTGGGCACCGGGAACTGCCAGAGCGTTCCCTTCAAGTGCCTCCCACATCCAGGCGCGCAGACACGGGCGTATTATTAGAGGATTTAATAATGAGTCGTGTCAAAACAAGCCTCACAAACGCAGAAGGAGATGATGGTCGTGTGAAAGCGAAAGGCACAAACAAGTGGTGACAAATATGAAATTAATAAGCAGCCCAAACAAAAGCACTATTGGTACACAAGCAACAGGCTACGGATTAGGCACGAATGGGAACCGTGTTTGCACGCATCAGTGTTTGTGTGAAGTGAACTTAATTCTGCAAATAACAATCAACTATTAAAAAAACTAGTAGAGACAATGCTTTTTAAAGTAGATAATAATAGTGGTAGTTCTGAGGATGGGCAATGTGACCAGATCTCTGTGAGGATGTGCTATTTTGGGGACTCAGAGCTTCCCTGATGTATTTTTACGCTCAATTACAATTTTCTCCACCAGCTCCTCCTATTGGTCAGTGTTTATTATGCTGAGTGAGTGACAGTTGGATTTAGCCACTCGCAGTGTGGACTATTTGAAGAAGCAGATGGATTTAGTTAGCACTTAGCAATTATTCAGTAGGGTTATCAAAAAAAGAAAAAAAAAATCCTTTTCCGAATAGTTTTAGAGTGGTCTTGAGTGAGATTACATAAAGTGTAAAGTTTATTTGCTGCTGAAAATTACATTCTGCTGTTTTTCCTAGAAATTTTAAGCGTGTATGACAGGTTCGACTACATTCCACTAAAACGTAGAAACCAGGATTATATTTAGGATTTTACAACAAAAAAACTAAAAAAGTTTATTGTTACTTCCTGGTTGAACAGAAGAGACAGCAGCAAATATGACATAGGTGGAGGTAATAAAATAAATAAGTAAATAAAGTAACGCCTGATGCACACCGACTCCGGTCCGGCTCCGGTTCGGGACCCGCGCGGGTCCCGTGCGGGTCCCGCAAGACTTAGAAAGTGCTTAAAATCAATGCGCCCTGTCACACCGACCTGAGGCTCTGCGTCGGGTCCGGCAGCCGCGGGTCTCCGGAAAGAATCCGCGAAGAAGTCTATTTTTGCCGGACGCCGCAGCGGTCTGGTGCGGCTTTCATGTCATTTGACGAGTGCTCTCGCGCGAAACCACGTGAATCTACGTGGCTTTCGTCAAAAACGGACCGCAGTTAACCGGAGCTGGTGTGACAGGCGTCTGCAAGAGACCCGCGCGGGTCCCGGACCGCGACCGGACTGGACTCAGTGTACACTAGGCGTAAATAAGTAACTGTTACCTAGCAACCCTACTGTAAACAAGGGCCAAAATGACGCAATAGTTATGATTTAACAAGCAATGATACCTCATAATACATTTATTGTGTTTAATGACCCTTTAAACTGTCAGAAAAATGTGTTGTTATGTGTAAACTGTCTCTGTATTTTCAATGTCACGTCGCCTTTTGATGACATCACAGTGGCATTCTGTTTTAGACACTACTTCCTGTAACTTTTTTCATCACATTTTCATCACAAACTACAACTTCACTGATGTAAAACTGTGACAAATGTTGACCACAGATTCTATCGCACCAAAAAAGTAATAATTAGTAAAGACATGAGAATCTGTCATATGCACTTAAAGTGTTGTAACAGCGGTATACAAGAATTGTGATTGAATTAGAAAACTGTAATCTAACTTTGAGTGAGTTGTTCAGTGAGGTTTGGAGCTGTGGTGCCCATGCTGGTGTGGGAGGAGAGCAGTAATTGTGTTCTAATGTCATGAGCATACAGGAATAGAACACAGAGTAGCTGCTGCTGGTGGCGCTGGTGGAGGGGCCGCTGAGAGCCCACCTGTATGTGGCTGGGCTAGCGACGGTCAGGAAGCTGTGGTCAGGCGGACAGGAAGTGGACAAACATTGTCAGACTTTCTCACACACTCAAATAAACCTGAGCCGTCTGTATTAACGGACTTCAAAGGTCACATGATTTATTCATTTATATATTTTGTTGTCAGTTTGTTCTCTGAAATATAGAAGCTTCTACCTGAAAACAACAGTGTCCAGTCTGCTTCTAGAGTTGTTTTATTACTTAATTCAATCCACTTCATCCATAGATTTCCTACACAAACCAAACTGCATAATCTCAGACTCGAGATTTTGACAGATCGTGCAGAAAAACGTGTTCAGATTTAATTCTAAGACGGACTTATCAAAGTTTTAGTAGATTTTAGGAATGGGCAATCGGTTCCAGTATCGGCATCAGCCAGTATCAGTATTCGTCATAAATTTGATATCCCACATAAACACATTCTGTTATTATTTATGTATGAGTGAAAAGTTATTAGCTAAGCCAAATATCAGACATCAGTATTTACCTTATTCCACCCCGTTCACTTGTTTTGCCTCTTTTTGCTACAGATCCGCACTCTCGTTGTAACGGCACTTCCAGTTTGGCAGGAACTTCATTTCACTCAAGTGGAGAACGAGGGAAAAGCCTTGCAGCTAAAATATAATGCTATTAGGTAGACTGATTTGTGTAAAATGTTTAATGTCCATGTGACCAACAAGTCAGCAATGCACGATTCTCTGAGGACAGAAAACAGCTTTGTGGTCGTATAGATTTGCTGCCCTGTAGACTAATACAATGAGGGAGGATTACACCGGATGGCGGCGCCCACAGCAACTTCTTGAATAAGGTGAATTAGCTAAAAAAAATCAGCCCATCCTTAGTAGATTGAACTAAATTTGGGCCACTTAAACCAAGAGTTGTCAGAGACCATAAGCAGAGATGTCCCTCCAGCCGCGTGCCTGTCTGCACCACTCCTGCTCTCACCTCCCACCTCCTTTTATCAAATTATGAGGCCAATTAGTCCTGCGCAGATCGAGGAGGCGAGGCCAGGCTTTTGCCCAAATGACTTTTCTGCCACGGAACTCGCTCGTCACATGAGCCAATAATTAAAATCAAATCTGGGGCCTCGTGGATCGCAACAAATAAACAATTAATGGCATTAGAAGGACAGGACAAGTGCATGTGTGTGTGCGTGTGTGTGAGAGGTCAGGCCGGGGACACTCCAGTTTGTGCAATGATAAGGTGCGTACAGGACCTATTGAAATGTTAGACAAGGTGAAAACGACAACAGACGCTAAATTAAACAAGTACAAATATGAAGATTAAGGTAGAATTTAAGAAGTTCTTTTACTTAAGATACTCATAAAAATGGTTGAAGTAGACACAGATTGTTGAAGATATCTGAAAGCAAATGTGGGTTTTGATTTTGTATGTTTGATTTGGTTTTATGGATGTGATATTTAAGGTGAGACACTGCAGGTGATTAGCAAAGGAATGGAACGATGTAACTGCAAATCTCTCGGTACGATGTTCATTTCACGCTACGATGTTCGCTGCGATGTTGTGAAATATAAAAATGCAACTTTTTCGTTTCAAAATGCATGGACAAGCTTTTGGAATGAATCATTACTGTCATATTTCAAAGATTTAAGATATAAAAGT
Organism: Rhinogobius similis; assembly: GCA_019453435.1. Classification (NCBI taxonomy): domain Eukaryota; kingdom Metazoa; phylum Chordata; class Actinopteri; order Gobiiformes; family Gobiidae; genus Rhinogobius; species Rhinogobius similis. Next base: position 2,621,072 of record CM033626.1, read on the forward strand.
GCTCAAGAACTGTTTGTCTTCATGTTGTCTGCACTGAAATGGAGCAAAGAATCATGGTAAATGTATTCTGTCCGTCTGTGTTTGTTTTTTTAGCCGTTCCTTCTACTAAACAATACATTTAAGCAAAGAAATGTTCGATATAATTGTAAGACTTTTGATACAATATCATGATATTTCATTTCTTGTTGTAAGATAGCATGTCTAGTTGGAATATGTCGTCCTCCTGTCTGGGGAGAGGGAAGTCAGTGAGTGACCCAGTCGTTTGTGAGCAAGGGATGTTTAAAGGAGACATTTTTTCCCCGGGTATTTATTATTGAACTATTGATCATCATTCCACATTCTGACATTTGGATCCATTGACTTCCTGTTTGAAACTGCAGACCTGATAAGCCCCGCCTCTTCATAGTGACATTTCACTGTAACAAGCAGCAGATTGTCATTTACATATTTTTATTTTTGAAAAGTGTCTACGTGATATTTTTTAAATGTCACCTGGTTAAGTCAAAATACAAATTGTAGTGTATTTAACCAGCACTGGCAAGTAATGGCTTGAGTCAGTTATGAATCACTCAACTCATCACACTTTGTTGTCTGAAATAGAAGAGAGTTTATTCAACTACAAATGAAGAGTTGAAAATAATAATAATAATAAATATAGAAGGCGGGAAAGGATTGTGTCCAGTTCTAGTACTAGTCATATAATTAGTTGTTTTATATATATATATATATATATATATATATATATATATATATATATATATATATATATATATATATATATATATATATATATATGATATAATATTACACCTAGTTTTGATTTTTGAAACAGCTCTGATAACTTGCACATTAATTAAGTCAAATTCAGTGCTATATTTTATTCAGGTAAGTATTTATTTGCAGATTAGTACTAGTACTAGTAGTAGTAGTAGTAGAGAGGAGACTCAAACATGCAGGAATCAATCCAAATACAACTGAGAGCAAACCCATGATGAGGAAACACTGCTATGACGAGGTTAAAAGCTGTCATTTTCACATAATACGTCCCCTTTAAATCATAAAAGTGTCTTTTTGAACTCTAGGGAAATCTTATTTTTAATATCTTGTTCAGGAAATTTCTCAAGAAACGACCTTTAGTGCAAATAATGACTAAGTAATCAAATTAATTCAAAAGCTTTGCGAAACTGATCTTGAGTTAATGATGCAAACGAACCACTTCAAATGTCATTGATTGTAAAAGTTTGAATTTCATTTGAATTAACTTTTCGAGTAATGAATTTAATTAGTGTTGTTCACGGCTCTAAAAATAGCATTCGTGTACAGGTGGATGTAACTTACTTGTTTCATTTTGCTTGTTAATTATCTGAAAAATAATAAAAAATTGAATCCTGCTCAGAGTGTTGAAGGTGACTGTAAATGAATACTTGATTTGGGTCAAGATGGCCGCAGGAACAAATCAGATCCAGTCACGGGATTAGCAGTTTGTTTTTCCGACTACAAATGATCAAGTTGTTACACGTTACCTCCAGTGATGGAAGATATAGAATATATGGACTAAAAATACATATCTACTAAGACTGGGTTGTAGTAAACTAAAACTATTCTTGGTCCTGTTCAGCAATTAAATGACTAAAAGGTATGATCTCTCATAACGATCCAAATATTTGACCAACAGTGCAAGTGCAAGAAAACTGGTGCTGGTAAATGAGAGATTTGTGTGTAAAAAGGCAGAGTACAGTTGCAGTTCACTCCCACATGACCGTCTAGCTCATTCCAGGCCTTGTCATTACTGTTGTGGTCCATTTAAATCCATCAATCCCACAATATAATATGTATAACTGCTTTATTAGATTTTTGTGAAAAATATGATACAAAATGCTTTACCAACGTTGAACAAGAATTAAAGTAGGACTAGACCAGTACCACCCAAATCTGAACTATAGAACTATCCCCGAATTAAAGGAGACATATTATGCCAAATCTATTTAAATGAACCTTTAACCCTTAATTCCTGCATGTTTAAATGAATCCAGGATTGTCCTGCACAGAGGTGCTCAGTGCTCAGAAAAGTCCTGTTTTCAAAACAATCAAATCAAATGCATGACAATCAGGAACAGGAAGTTAATGGACCTGTTAACAGGTTAATGGTCCTGATTTAGACCTGGTTTAATTGGTTTTTGTTTTTGTTTTTTTCGTATTAAATTATAACATACATAGATCATCGTTTTACATTTTGTTCATTGTAAACATCGATAGTTATCTAAAACAATTTAAACAGGAAAAAATAATGATTAATTATTAATAATTATGAAATCATATTTGGAAGACGGGTCCGAGCTGGATCAGATGGTTTGGAGGGCCAGATCTGACCCGTGGAACAAACAGGGATCTATATTTCCCACTGCATTTGAAGAGTGTTAAGCCTTGTTTAAGCCTATTGTATACATTTTCCCTTTAACTAACTAAAGGCTTACAGTCCAAATATTTATACTAATGGTAGGTGCTGTTGAGAATACATTCATGTTCCTAAAGGAATACATGGCAGCAATTTAGAAAAATAGACATTTCTGCTCTTGTGATGAGTGCATGACTTTTCCTTCTTTAATCAGTGATGAATAAATGTCCAACAAACTGTGAAACAAACATGAAGTTGTTTTAAGACTTTGTCTCTTTTTTACACTTCAATATAATGCAATTCAATGTAAAGTAAAGTAAAGTATTGTTAGTATTCAGAATACAGTACTCTGATTTAACACGTTTTATTTATATATAGTATTCTTCCCTCCCTCGGGTGAAGAGTGCAGTGTAAGGCTGTTTAGATCACACAGCACACAACTCTCTCACACTGTGGCGTTACCTGGTGAACCGCACACATTAGTCACTGCTGCTCGGGGAAACTCTGGGAGGACATTGTTTATTTAATTGTATGAAACCTGTCAGTTTCACTCGAGCAGCTCATAAATGGCTGGAGCAACGGCACGTGTGGTAGATCTGCTGGATCTCATGAAAACAATTGAAATGAAATGTCTTTGGACAATGTTATTGATTATTAGTCTATGCTCTTCACATTTTGTTTCATCCTGTGACGTCTTTGTCAAAGTCTAAGTAAAATGATAATGAAAACTCCCACACAGCAGCAGCAGCGGCAGGGGCTGCAGGGGCGGCCTGCATTGAGTGGGGTAGGATGCGTTCAGTTGGCAGAGCGCCTGCCCTCTCACCTGAAGGTTTGTGGTTCAGTGTGAGAGAGAATAGACTGTGAAACACTGTGAGTAAGAAGAGAAAACTATGTGATCATTCACTATTAAAACACCACAGATAAAGGTGGAGATGCTATTGCTTTGCCTGTAATGTTACACAGTATGGCATTTGTCAGGTCTTTCTTGCATTTATTTAATTTGTTTTCTAAATGTTTTAAAAGTTTTCATTGCCAACCTTGAAAAACACACATTTTCACTGTGAACGGACTCGCCTCACCACAGACCTGACCTGTAATTTGGCCTTGGTGGTGTCACCCACTCATTTCCATGGTGAAAAATAGTTTGAAAACATGCTGTGGAACATTCTAGGCCGAGCAGTTTCATAGTGCACCTTTAAAACAATAAAAACAAAGAAGACATTTTCAGAAAACACCACCAATAGATGGTTCTTCTGATGACCTGGTTTAGATCAATCAGGTTTCGATCTGGTTTTGATCTTGTTTAGACCTAACGTATATCTGGTCCAGATCTGGTTTCAGGTCTAGATGTACATCACTTTATCTTTTTTAACTGATTCAGTACCTTTGCAATGGCACCAGAATGTTCAAAAATCCAAAATGAAGCGAGTGGAGGCCCAAGTGAACTAGACATAACACATTAGACAAAGCATGAGATAGAAATGCTAAGGATTTTCTGTAGTTTTTAACACAAATCAAGCTACAATTTTGAATTTACAAGGCAAACGTATCAGTTAGCCTGCTTCCCTTTTGGAAACAAGTAAACATACAATTTGATAAACCTCCAAACTGAATTGTAGCTCAATAAACAGTTGTATTTGTGTTATAGTATATGCAATAAATCAGTTAAGAAGTAATATGAGCCAAGTATTTGTGCAGTAAAACCAAAAATCTAGATTTCACCTTCATCAAAGTCACATGTTATTACCACCTATTAAATGTACAAACAAGGTCTGTTTAGTATGAAATGTTTTGCCTCTGGGTTGGAAAAGAGATCTCCCAATCTCAACGGGACTTTCCTGCTTAAACAAATGTGGAAATGTTTTCTAAAGATGCTCCAAAACCATCTAGTTTATCGCATTTTATGACATTTGTTGATAATCCTAACTCGTGAATTGAAATTGCAATTTGAAGTTCCATTTCACTTTTGACTCCATTCTGGAATTTAGAACGTATTTGTTTGCAAACTTTTAAAGGCTCTGTCGTTCTCCAGCGATAGTTTGCGTTCACGTTCCATAATTTGATGACGTCACAATCTCGGATGGCGGGAAAGGACCTGTGTAACTCTATGTGAGGTCGTTGAACTGTTTTTGAAAGAAATCTCTAAAATTGAAATTCCCAAACATTGAACCTTCTCATTCTTAGTTTGGGATTGACTCCACAAGCTCCACTTTCTGAGTCTCACTTGACAGGGAAGACATTGAACTTAGTGCCAGTTTTTGTTTCATGTGAACAGGCCCAGTAATTACACAGATATGAACCCTGAACCAGGTCAACAAATCTAACATCTGGCAGTTAAATAGTGAAAATTCTGACTTGTCTAAGCTCAATTTCAAACTTTAAGAAGATTTCACATGAACCCGACCAATTTAAACTTAAACGGGCCTGCTTTGACTTCCGTAGAATTTCTGAATCTGACTCTTGGCCCATGCCTCATACACGGCACCTACATTTCCTCCGTTCTCCCTCTTTCTTTCCATCTCGCTCTTTTATCCACACGTTTAATCCTCCGTCAAAGCAGCGGCCTGAACAAAACGCTGATAAGACACACACAACACACTGTCTCCTTCACAAAGACAAAAAAAAAATAAAAAATGCAGCGTTCCGGGAGCACGTGGGTGGGTATTAACAACCTGATCTGAGCTGGATGCGCCTTTTTTTCTCCCTTTTCCCGACAAAAACGCCACAGCAAAACCTACACAGATACACGAATTAAGACAAGCGTCCCAATGAAAGACAATGCGATCGTTCCCCTTTTGAATAACAGAAAAACATATGGCGCTGCCGGTAATAATGTGATTTTAAATGCTTTCCGGAACTTCTCTGTGCTCAGGCTAAATTGCGTGAAGCACTAACGGCGACAAAGCAAAAGGCAAAAGGCAGAAGAAAAAAAAAAAGAAACGGCCGCGGGAACGATGGCGCTCAGTTGAGTCGCAGGCGTGACAAAGCCGACATGACGGACTTTGGGTGCATTTCTTCGCCGATTAGGACACGCCAAAAAATAAATAAAGAAGCGCGGCAGTGACTGGGAGCGGAGGAGACAATGGGATGCTTTTGTGACACAGGAGGAAGGAGGATTAGCGATATTAAAATCAAACATATGGCCGACACGCGGGGCAGGAGACTCCGGGGAACAGGCACTTTTGATGAGAAGATTCAAGGCGTTGGGTTTCAAGGGGGTTTTCGAAAGCTTTTCAAGGAGGTTTTACAGAAAATGGCTTTATGCTTTTGTTGGTGGTTGAGGTTGTTGTTGTTTAAAGCGCGATGCGGCGTCCCCGAGGGGTAGCCGGTCACCTGCGTTTGACCCGTTCTACAACGACGACGTGAAAGGGAACGGGACAAGAGAAGTTGGCGACGGAAGTGAGGTTTCGGAGGACTTTTTCGACACATTTTGAGATTGGTTGGAAGCGAGGAGCACATACAGACGGAGGATTTGCAGACTGTTCTAATCCAAGGACGCGTTTTACTCTTGTTTGGTCCTGGTTTGAGCCCCAGTTTAGACCTGATCTTGTCCTGTTTTAGTCCTGGTTTTGCCCCGGTCTACTCCATGTTTAGTACCAATTTAATGAGGTGTTGGTGCAAGTGTGAGTGAATCTACGTTTGAGGTTGTTGCGGGAAACCTATTCAGGGGTTTTCACTTTCTGTTTTATGCAACGTTTTTGAGGACTTTCCCCATAAAAAAAAAAATTATATTTTATGACCGCGGTTTCAGTTTCTCATCACTGTAAAACCCATGAAAACTAAGACATATAGAGAGCCTGCAAACGCTCACAGAAAGGCCCAGAAATATATATTCTCCAGGTTAAATTGAATTATTTATTTATTTTTTTCAGTTCTGGCCTCCACTTCACATTGCAAAGGTTTGTTGTTGTAATTTTACTTATACTCTTTTGTCATAAAGAGTAGGCGGATGATCCCAAACATATGGATACTGACAGAGGTATCAAAAAATATAAAAATATCAACGCTTCTAAATTTCTCCAGAAAATGCTTTTTTTTTCTCTTCCATTTCTGAAACACATTGTTTAGATTTTTAGATTTTTCTGCACATTTATTAACTTTTTCAATGAATTTATTTAAAATTTGAATACATTTTAACACAAAAGTCATCGGTATCAGATCGATATCGCAACACTTGCCATAGTATTTCTTGGTATCAGATCGCATTTTAAAAAATCAAATCAGATTAAAGCCCCAGCACGTAACTATTTAACCAAAAAATAGACTAAGATACAAACATGCGTCCTGACTGTGAGTCTTGTCTCCATGAAATGTTCTTTTGGCTGTAATATCCCAGTGTATGGCATAAAAGTATCTCCATGGAATGTTCCGAATTATGGTTTTAACTATCTGCAAATTTTGCAATCATCATCAGAAAGTTACGCAATGTTGCTTTTAACATTTTATCACACTGCACTTTCCGAGACACAACTCCGACTTGTGATTGAGGGAGAGAAACGTGAGTGCTGTTCTGACCCGGTGGCCTCTGAAATCCAGCACACACACACTCACACAGGCAAAGGTGGTTAAGTGTTTTGCCAAAGGACACAACAACTACATGCATTTTCTGGGTTTCTGTCTGAACTGCAGAGCTTAGTGTTCATTCTAGACTGTAATTAATTGTTAGATATTCCGCTACACAACACAAGCAAACTCTTTATCAAAAATGATCAATGAAAATGCAGTTTATATAGATTTTCACACCACTTTATAATTCTTACACCTTAATAAAGCATGAAGAAAAACTGAATTCATAATGAGCAATGGATTCAGGTTTTGTAAGTAGTTAATTCAGGGGTTAGAAGTTAGATTTTGGATATTATACTAAGCCTGAATCATTCTTAATAGACCATTTGTTCATGTTTTATTATGGCTAATAAAAGTGTAGTTATTATAAAGTGTCACCTACACAGTTAACATTTCGCCAACCTATAATTTGACACATTTCTCGTCCGCGTTTATCACAGTCTCTTTTATCCCCGCTCTCCTCTTTCTAACGACATAAGTCCTGGTGTTACTTCCCTGCGCTGCGCTGCGGGTGGCATGTGTGTGTGTGTGTGTCTGTGTGTGTGTGTGTGTCACCCACTTTCACACATTCCCCCCTCGCTCCTGGAATGCAGCGATTAAGAACAACGCCGTCCTTTTTCTTTTTTTATTCCTCCAAACTTGTCCCGACTCGCCAACGCGCACAAAAAATGCTGGGAATCATTGTTATCTTTTACTCTCTATTAGCAATCACAACACGGCCTTTGATATGAATGGGGCGGTGTGTGTGTGTGTGTGTGTGTGCGTGTGTGTGTGTGTGTGTGTGTGCCTGTGTGTGCGTGTGTGTGTGTGTGTGCCTGTGTGTGTGTGTGCCTGTGTGTGTGTGTGTGTGTGCCTGTGTGTGTGTGTGCGTGCAGGGGAAGAAGAGGAGGGAGGTTGAGGGTTGGAATCCCCAGAAGAGCTCGCACATTAAAAACTCAGACAGGCCTCTTATTTACTGGCGACAGACTAATAAATACATTTGCTGGCAGCTAAACAGGTATTTTGCGGGCCCGCCTCGCACACGGTATAATTTGGCTGTTTGCGGAGCGCTGATTTGGCGGCGCACATAATTATCGAGGTGGTAAAGGGAGACGATTAATGGTTTTAGGGAGATATCAGGCGCGGACCTGCTCCCAGCGGCCTCACAAGGCCCAAAATCCACTGTGAGCACTGCTGCTGGTACTGGTACTGGTACTGCTACTGGTACCGCTGCTGGTACTGGTGCTGGTACTGGTATTGCTGCTGGTACTGTTACTAGTACTGCTGCCGGTACTGCTACTGCAACTGGTACTGCTATTGGTACTGCTGGTACTGCTGTTGGTACTGCTGCTGTTAATGGTACTGCTACTAGTACTACTGCTGGTACTGCTACTGCTGTTGCTACTGCTGCTGGTACTGCTGCTGTTATTGTTGCTGGTACTGCTGCTGTTAATGGTACTGCTACTAGTACTACTGCTGGCACTGCTACTGGTGCTAGTACCGCTAGCGCTGCTGGAACTGCTGTTGTTACTTTTACTGCTGCTGGTACTGGTGCTTTTACTGGTGCTTTTTCTGCTGCTGGTACTGGTGCTTTTACTGCTGCTGGTACTCCTGCTGGAACGGCTGTTGTTACTTTTACTGCTGCTGGTACCGCTGCTGTTATTGTTGCTGGTACTGCTGCTGGAACTGCTGTTGTTACTTTTACTGCTGCTGGTACCGCTGCTGTTATTGCTGCTGGGACTGGTGCTGTTGCTGGTACTGTGAGGGACCACACAGAGAGAGCCCTAGGACACATCGCCACCAAATATGACCCGAAAAGTGCCAGATATGGACTAAATATAAGATAATTCTAAGTCACAGTAGCACCTTAAGAAAACTACACTTTGATAAATCATGAATAAAAGTTACTTAGATTGAAATTAACAAATAGTTTGTTAACAAAGATTCAGGCTTAGGAACTACTTAATTAAGGAGGTAGGAGTAAGAGTATTGATTAAATAATTACTAAGCCTGAATCATTATTAATAAATTATTTGTTTATTATGAATTAAATCTTTGTTCATGCTTTATTAAGGCTAATTAAGATGTAGTTATTATGAAGTTGTACCAGTTTAAGTGTTTAACCAGCCATAGAACTTGAAATTACTTTTGTAAATTACTTCCAATTGAAAGTAATTTTCAATCTAAGGAGCTGCTTAATTAAACCCGAGCTCCAAAGTAGTTACCAAGTCTGAATCCTTCTTATCAAACTACTTGATTCGCACCTTAGTTTCTCAGACCAGCTCATTAGATTGAAAATGACTTTTGGATGGAAGTCCAAATCGTCTTCTTTTTAAAACAAAACATTGTCCTTTTTTTTAATATATATTTTTTTTACAATTAACACATAATTTACTACGCATTTATTATGGGTTATGGTTAGAATATTCGTTAAAGTTACTAAACCATTTTTATATTGCACTATGATGTTTATATTCATAGGTGTATATATGTATAAGTGCATGTGCATATACATACTGTATGTCTATGTGCATGAATGTGTACAGATGTGTCTGCGCATTTATGAATCACAATTAAATTTTAAAGGGGAAAAAAAGTGAGCAATGAGTTAAAATAAGAGTGACACTAAAAGAATAACGAAAATATTGCAATAAAGTATTAAACAAAACAAAAAAAGACTAAACCTGACTCATGCATCACATAATCAAAGTGTTCACTGTGGAAAAAAATGTCTGGACAATGTTTTAAAAATCAAGACGTTTTGGACCTCCATCTAAAAGTCATTTTCAATCTAAGGAGCTTGTCTGAGAAACTAACTACACGGTAATTAGCAAAGAACAAAGACGTAATTCAAAACGAACAAATCATTTATTAACAACGATTCAAACGTAGCAACTTCTTGGTGTTATTTAAGTGAATTCACATTTTCTAATCAGAGTGTAGGAAAGGCAGTGGCTCCGTCAGATGGAGGGCCTTCTGGTTATTGCTTTGGTGAATGCTGTGTTAGCTGATATTGCAATAACTGTACTTTTTTCGTGTGTTGTGCATCCACATTTCTGCAAATATTGCCCATAAAAATTACCACTCAAATCTCATGTGCGAGATTTAGTTCCTCGCAATTGGCAAAACAATCAGTGTAGGCGGCATTTCACCAGCTCACCGGAAACAAAGAGCGGCACCAGGATATGGTCGACTTTGAATACGAGCTCCACAAAATAACAGTCAATACATTCAGCTTTATTTTCTAAAGTGCCAGGCTATTGTTTTCAATTTCGACTTGTATTTTCTCTCAACAGTTGCATTTGTACAATTCATAAGTGGAGGTTGCGTTCACACTTAAACACACACACACCAAGAAGAACCAGGACTGGGACAGGACCAAACCGAGCCTACAAACCAGGACCTGTCCCAATTATGTTGATTGAATCTTTAACCAATTGTCTTATCAACTTTGGAGCAACCAATATCTCGATTTATGGTTAGAACGTTTGAGTTTGTAGGTGTAATTTTAGTCTTCAGTCATTATTTAGATTGTTAGTTTGCGCTTTCAACAAGTACAGCAACTTTCAAGATACATTTTATAAGAAAAAAATTTACTGCAATTTAAACAATTGGATTTTTTTTACTGAAGAATGTTGTTAAATTTATAAACCAGTTTTAAGTTTTTATTTTTCTGTCATGTTAGTTCACTGAAAGGATTAAAGATAGGTTGTGTAAGAAGGTTTGTAAGATCTCAAATTAACATTTCCACCTACAGACGCTACATTTTAAAGTCCTAAATATTTTTTATTGAATTGAATTTCGAAACCAGTTTTTTTAAGGTGACGTTTTTCCCGCTGAGATTCGAGCTGCACAATTTGGGAGGAGTTTTGTGATTGCAATTTATGTTTTATTTGTAAGTTTCTGCTTATATTTTAAACACAACCAGGAGAATTGAGAAAAAGACTGAAATATGAACTGACAAACCAATAATAGAAAAAAAAAAATTGTGTTTCAGAATTCGCTTTTGTTGCGTTTTTTAACTTTCAAATCACGTTTTTGTCACTATTAGTCGTATTTTTATCACTTTTAGTCATGTTTTGTCTCTTAAAGTTGTGTTCTTCTCACTTTTAGTCACGTTTTTGTTGCTTTTGCTTACATTTTTTTCACTTTAAGTCATGTTTTTGTTGCTTTTAGTCACATTTTTCTCACTTTTAGTCATGTTTTTGTCAGATTTAGCTGCTTTTTTCAGTTTTGGATGTATTTTCGTTACTTATTTCTGAACACGTTTTAACTAAACTTTGGTTTGCAATTTTGTAGATTCTGTTGCTTGTGGAGGAAAATTATTGTACTTAAAAAATTGCAACCTTTGTAATTTGCTAATTGCGTCCATTAAAACTGCGATTTTGATTCAATTTCAGTTTAATTTGCAGCCTTCGCCCAGATGCTCAGTAAAATCTTTGCATCTAAAACATCAACACAACACACACAACACTATCAGATTTGGATTCTATAAATGCACGGGACTTTTACACCTTTCCACGCATAAAAACATCATTTGAAAAGTGGATATTGGACATAAAACGGAGCGTCAAAACAATACACCCGCAGCAACCCAGCCACACGTTTAATACTCTTCATCTATAAATGATTAAGATCACAATTCTGACAACTTTGCAAATTCATTCATGCTCAATTACGTCCCAATCATCGCGGCGGCTCGGCTCGTGTGACAGCGGCACAAACACTTCACCTGGACTCTCTGAAGGAGCCGCTAATTGGTCTCCCGGGTCAACTTACTCTGTCAGCTCTCACTCTCCTCTGCACGGAATCAGCGCCGGCCGCAGACTCGCTCCTCCGCTCCGCATCAGTCGAGAGGAATCTGAACTGAGAGTTAACTCTGAGATCTAAATGTCCCTGTGTCCCTTGCGCTCGTTCGTCGGTTGAGATTTCAGTTTTCTCTCCAGCGTTAGCGCTCCTGGACGGGCTTGAAAACTGCACAATGAGCAGAGTCTTGACAGAGAGGAATCGATGGTAAATGTAACAGCGACACGTGTGAGAAAACGGGCAAACAAAACGTCGATTCAAAGGAGCTGAAGATCGGGGAGGCAGTGGGTGGCTTTCCGGTTACTACAGTACGGCGCTGCTCCAGTTTCGATTGTGCGTCACGTGAAAAACCATCTCGGGGTGAAATTAAAAACAAGCAGCCGATATAAGAGCGTAAACGGTTCGGATTTACAGTAAAATAACATGTTTTTTAACCAGTGTTGCGTCAGTTTGCAAACGGATCAGTTCATAATCTTTGAAGTCTTGGTAATTGTCTGGAAAAAATACAGTTTTTTGTGTTATTTTGTGGCAAATCGAGGGTATTTTGCCGTAATTGTTTAACGCTTGCATGTACGAAGTTGGAATTCAGCATTTTCAAGTGATAGTTTGATTTAATTTCGATATTGTGGCCCAAGGAAACGGCAACACTGAATTAATAAGCAATACGTAATCATTTCTGCAAGTTATTTTAGAGGCTACTTACGTTACTTTACAGATTACCTCTTTTTTACACGTTACGTACGTTTTTACATGTTACCTTAATTATTTTACAGATTACCTTCATTATTTCATTGCTTACCTTGTTTATTTTAATATTCCCTTTGTTATTTTACAGATTACCTTCATTATTTCACAGATTACCTTGTTTATTTCACAGATTACCTTGTTTATTTTAAGATTACCTTGGTTATTTTTCAGATTACTTTGTTATTTTACAGATTACCTTCACTATTTTTACACGTTACCTTTATTTTTAATATGACCTTCATTATTATAGAGATTACCTTCGCTATTTTATTATTACCTTCATTATTTTACAGATTAGCTGTGTTTTATTTTTTTGATATTACCTTCATTATTTAACAGAACGCCTTCATTATTTTACAGATTACCCACATTTTAGTCACCACAAAGAGCATTCCTCTCCCAGCGTGTTTTGCTACACTCATCACAGTTTCATCTGCAGAGGAGGCTTTCAGATTGTTTGTAACACGTACACACTACTGTAGTACACGTATACATGTACCTTATACAAGCATGTGAGTCTGCACAAATCTTATCATTCCTGCAAGTTTGCATTGTGCACTGCAAAGAGTAAAGTAGAAGTAAGTCGCTCAAATTTATGGACATTTTAAACCTATTTGAGTTGACTTTCATTTTGATAGACAGTATTTAAATTGTTGCCACTATACTACTAAACTATATTTAAATGTTTTCTACTTTCAACAAGATTTAACTGTATTTAAATCAGTATACAGCCTTTTAATGTACTTATTTGTTTTCAGATTTCTATTGCGTTTTTCTTCTTCCGTCGGTGGATTGTTTTGCTTGAAAGAACAATAAACCATCATTCTGTTAAAACACAGCATATGCAGGTGGAAAAGTCACAATATTACAAAAGAAGTACGAAAACCTCCAAACGTCGAATACCGTTCAATTCTGTTTAAAACGTTTACTCTGCCACAGTCGAATTCTGCCAGAATCATCACACACAGAATCCGGCGTGGTGGATTAACCGTTGACACTATCCGTCACGTCGTCTCACAAAAAAAGCAGCTGCAAAGACGTTTTAAAGCAGGTAAACCGCAGAACTGTACCCAGGCGCTCACGGTACGTCGCCGTGGGTTCATTACGGTGTGTTGTTTTGCAGCAGAAGTGGCACAAGCAGGAAGCACACCGCACGCCTTGTCACACTGACCAGGCCGACCACAGCAGCTCCACCGTCGCTGCGCTGCACACAACAAAGGGCCTCTAACCTGATTCCCATGCGCCCTGCCAGCCTTGACCTCCTAACGGCTACCGGCGTGACCTCGATACGTCGGAAAAGGAGAGACGCACAACCGCTAAATTCATGCGCTTAAATGGTAGAGGTTCAAAGTTGTGGCCAATTTGTCAAAAGAGTTCAGAAGCGCAGTGCTAAACTAATGTTGGTCACAGCTGTTTGAGGAGTCGTGTCGAGTGTGTTATTTGGAACGCAAACGTCAAAACTGTCTCGTGTGCAGTTCAAAACCATCAAAAATATGACAAAATGACGAGAAAACAAACAAAACGCGTGGCAGAACGGACAAGAAATCAACGCTTTCGGCATCAAAACACATCCTGCGTTACTGCAAAAGCAAATATTATTTTTAATTCATAATTTTTGAGACTTTTGACTGATGTCGTTACATATTTCATCGCAAAAGATTGCATGAATTAAGCTTTAAAATATCAGAAATCACTAAGCATTTTCACAACAATGGGTAGATTCTACATTGTCAAAACACACAATATAAATTAAAATACAATTACATTCTTACTTATAGAATTTGATCTGAAATTCTATGTCTTTTAAGTCTAAATGCACATCTGAGAATCATTGAATGCGGAAATCTGCAAACCAGTTTCCAGCGACGCAAACTTGAACTGCATCGTGCCCGCTTTAGATATTCAAACATGCATCCAACAATATGTTTTTGGACATCATTAGAAGACTTTTTTTCTTTTTTTGCTACCAACAAAAAACCACTGAAGAGATATTTTCCAAACCATCACAAATGTTCTACTACACAGTGAGAGTGTAGGTCCTGACACCAGAGTTCAACAAGGTCAATGCAAAGGCTAAATCAATTCTTCAAGTTCACACACAACAATGCCATTTCTTTTCATATCTTTAAGAAATTATGCAAAGAACATTGTAATTTTATATGACTCTTCAATCTCATCACACTCTACGGGGAAGATAATACAACTTAAAGGCGTAACACGGTCAAGAAAGAAGCAGAATTAAGATGTGCTGTAACCGTGATTTTTCAGTGACGTGTGGCTACAGTTATGAATCATATGTTCATATTTTACACGGTGCACAGATATTTCAAAAATCATAAACGGTTTGTGGTGAAAATGTGTCCTACAGTTACATTTAGGCCCTAAACCTGCTTTAAAGATGCTTAAATTGACATTATATTAATATCCCAAATAGAATTATTAAACTTCCTTTGCATATAATTTATTAATCTGTTTAAAAAATATCTGCAAAACAAAAGTTTTTCGTCACACCTTCCCAATTTGACCTCAAAACGCACTTCTATCCGTGCGTAAAATGCGTAAAAATCACAACACATGAACATTAACGCTATTATATTAAAAACGTGAGCGTAATGTTGATTCCAAACAATTTTAAGGCGCTTAATCTGCATATTTAGGAACTTTTTACGTAAAATTTGGAACAAGAAACGTCTCATTCAGCGCAATTATTGAAGCAATCGGTGTGTTTTCCTCCTGAGCATCAGCAGCAGCAGCAGCATCGTCGCCTTTTTCTTTCTCCTCCTCTCCTTTTTTAAACGTCTGTGTTTTTTTCTTAAGTGTATCTCGCAGCCTTGACGCGTAATTAAACGGTAAATATATGGAGAGAGAAATGAAGTAGAGCTAATGGCCTAATAAAAAACACTAAAAGGAGATTGGGCTGCGATTTAATAGACATGTCAGCGCTTTTGGAGACGAGTTTGGAACGAGTTTAAAACCTGCTTCCAAATAAGTTCAGCGTCTTTTTGCTCGTTATCTGAAATCTCAAACGCTTTTCGGGTAAAATCCACAGTAAAATCGAATCAAAACTACTACATTCTGCAGGTCTAGTTTGGATCTGTTTGAGTAAGCGTGAAGGAATCGTATTAGTCTTCGGATTGTGGTTGAGAGCAGATTTGTAGACAGGTATTTACCGGAACACGTGTGCGTAATTTCTAGAAAGTTATAAGTCGTTAATCTAATTGTGGTTTTTGCGAAGTGTGCCACGAAAACGAGCGGGTTAAAAGTGTCTTCTTGTGCCAGATGTTGTGGGGAAAAACAGCCAAAAGTCGAAGTGTTTCAAAACTAGTTAACGCTGTCTGTAAATAACGGAATGGTTTTGGCTTTTACGCACGTCCAAACGTGGAAAGTTACGCTCAGTTATAAATACATTTTTGCCCAAAAGCTGATCCAAATTTATACTTTTAAAATCTCCATAAAATGCATACTTGTTTAGGTTTGTTCAGGGCATATTGAAGAAAAAAAAAAAAAAAAGACAAGCAAAACTCGTGCACTTCAATCAAATCCGCTCATTTAACAGAATCAACTTGGATCGATGCAATTCATCTTCATTCTCTGAGACGCACGGACATCCAAATTGCGCACCTGTTTTGCACAATTACACACAAAATCATGCAGTAGTAAGATTGATAACGTGCTGTGACTGCGTGATCAAACTTTTGGAGCGACCCGGTTTGGACGTGTTGGAAGTTGAGACACTTTACTGAAGTCTTTACAAAAGTGGAATATGGCACTGTTACGAGGTCCTGTCAGATTGGACTTTTTCCCTTGTCATTGTCCATTGTTCACGGTCTGCGCTCGCGCCGCTGTGGCGCTGCACGCTGTAGTTGTCAGTGAGACAGAATGAAGTTGGACTGGACGCGCTCCGTGCCATAAGTGAGCCAAAGACAGAGGCAGCGCTCGTCACGCTTCTTTTGTCAAATAGTCAAAGTGCACAGCTGCAGAGAGGTCCTACCTGTTTGTCAGCGCAGGGCCGGCCGCTCGTCTTCCATCAAAAGTAAAGTTGAACCTCTTTTCCTCGAGTCACCGCGAGAGCGTGCGTGCAGCGTGAGCGGCGTACAAACGGCGACACGAGAGAGCGCAGTGACAGTGGCGCGGTCCGGAGAGCAGAGAGCGCGGAGGCGAAGTGGAGAGCGGTGCAGGAGCGCGCAGCAGTGTGGAGGCAGCTTTGAGGGGGCGGCAGGTAAAGCGCGCCCCTCCCTCTGACGCTCTGCCGCTCTGCTCTGCCGCGCTGCACTGCCGCGCTTCTCTGACTGCCGCTGATGCTCGCAGCGATGATTTGCCAGCTGTGGCGCAGCTTGTCTCATTGCCCCACTTTGGTTTTTACAGGCGCTCCTCTCTGACGCGCGACTCTCACGGGACTCTCAGGCGCACGCACGCGCACTCACACTCTCGTTTGCGTGCACGCGGAGCCACGAGGCGCGCACCAGAGAAGAGGCGACAGAAGTGAGACAAGACAGAAAGCACAGACAAGAAGAGGCAGAAGAAGCTTCAGGGCAAAGCGAGGCTGAGGTGTCACGTGCACACGCACACGCACGGGGCACGCGGAGCCTCTCGCGCCTTTATCACAAAGTGTGTTTTATTCTGCAAATGGCAAACAAAGTGAAACTGAAAACTGAGAAGTCACTGCTGTTCACTTTAGTATCAGTGTCTGCGCCGGGTTTGGTTCAACAGAAACACGTGAACGCGCTTTAGGGCGCGATTATATTATGCGTGCACGCGCTCTAAGGAAATAGATAGAAGTGAACCACGAGTCAGACTCGTACTGGTACGTGTACGAAGTGTTCTAATGACACGAGAGAGAAGTGCGGTCAGAGCAGGTCACGTAGGCACGTGCCACAGGTCAAAGGTGTTGCGGGGTCTGCACTCGTCCTTGTGCGCGTGCAGGACCAGGAGATCAGCGGGAGAGGTCATAACGACAGTCTGTGCCGGTCACAAAGTTTGTCTGAGACGCACAGGGTCCTCAGAGTAAAACGGACAGACGCAGAGAAGTCAAACGAGACGAAAGACTTCTGTCATATAAGACAAATGTACTTAATTTTACTACATTTTCCAAAAACTCTCTGAAAGTTAAAGGCGAAGACATCCGCACGCACAGGACGCACGGACATTACGCACTCGCGACTGTGAGAAGTCACCCATTCTCACATTTATTGAACTCCTCTCGGGCGAAGCAGCGAGATAAAGACTCCACACGCACGCACACGTACACACACACGCACGCGCGCACACAGAAACCCCAGGGGACACGTGCACGCGCGCGTCATTCATCATTTACAGATCTGATCCGCGCGGCGACAGAAGCACCAGCTCAGAGTGAGTGAGGGAAGGCCATCTCACGCACGAGCACACGCACGAGCCCACGCTGGACACGCGCACGAGGCCTCGCGCAGTGGCTGTGGTAACGACTTGTTTAGAGTCGACGAAAGTTTCTGTTGGATGACATTGTAACAGATAAATAAATGGAAGGAATATCATTGACTATTTTAAGTCTTAGTCTTAAAATCTGGCGAACACATGATTCAATGTTTATACATTTAATCATTTAATCGTTTGTGCGCCGTGCGCAAACATACAACAGTGAACAGATACGTCTTTTGAGTTAATTGTAATATTTGATTGACTAATTTGTACATTTTGCATTACTTTTGTTGATGAATGTCCATTTTTGTTGTGGTTTTGACTTTTGAGTAAATTGTAGGCTCAATACGCTCTAACATCTGTCTAAACCTGGTCAGGGACTCGTTTTGTCGTCTGTTTTGTTTGATTTGATTTGATTTTTAAATTTTTTTTGCTTGGTGTAATAACCGAACAATAAAGTAGCAAAATAACGTCAAAATTGAGACCAAAAATAACTTTACGCGTAGAGAAAACACTACTGCTACCTTCTGCTTTCTCTAAAAAAATAAAAAAAAATAAATAAAAAAAAAAACCTTCTGCTTTCTCTTTCTCTGTCACACACACACGCATACACACACACACACACACACACACACACACACACACACTACACTCAAACTCCCACGCACACACACACGCGCACACACCAAACTCCCACGCACACGCACGCACTCACACGGCGCGTAAACACATAGAGACGCTGCACAGATATAGTAAAAGCTTACAGACGCGCGCGCAAAGCTTTGGTTATGTCTTTATTTATTGCGCTCGCGGATCTAAACTTGGGCAAAGCGCGCGGCCGCGACGACACGAGCGCGCGCCGCAGTCTGTTCGTCTGTTTGCACATAAGTCGAATTTAAACAGAGCTCGCGCCGCCGTTAAGCAGCTCATATAGAATCAGCATTACGCGTTATTATTTGGAACACATGTGGAATATTCTACGCGTTTATGAAGGAGAACGCAACAACAAACGCGATTTTACGACGCATTTTTGTTCAGCACGCATTTATCACGCGAAATAACTTGAAATATAACCGTTTAAACATATATATACTACGTCTTGTTTCTCTGTTTTCCGTTTTATCTTTACGCACGGCCCGCATTGACTGACTTCTGTTCAAAATAACTCAACACAAGTCTTTTTTTAAAAATCATCCCAAAGTGTAACCTCAATTCACGGGACATTTTTGAGCACTTTTCACCTTTCGAAACATATACTATTTAGTCTTGAGTCGTCAATTTCTACGGCAATGGTGCTAATTTCCTCACCATTCTGAAAACTGTGGATAAAACACGTCGCGTTTTGGAAATGGAACCGGATATACGTTCCACGCGCAAATCCTCGCTGTTTTCCTTTTGAACATTTGAACACGAGCCACGGACGCGCTGCAGAAATAACTCTTGACAAAAAAAAAAAAAAAAGAAAAAAATGACAAGGAGGAAGGAGTGACGCACGTAAACGCGAGAAGCTTGGGATTTTTCACCGCAACAGTTTGATTCCAAAGCGGAAGAATCGAGACGCGTAAAAAGAAACAAGACTTTGAGCTAAATAAAGTTGCCTCCGTGCGTTTTTCTAAATAAAAGAGTGGGAATAAAACTTGGACACGCGTTCCCCAACCAAAATAAACATTTCTAAAAATAAACCCAAGCGCAAACACATCACAGCGCGTCCTTGAGCCGCGCGGTGACTTTGCCTCGTTTATAGAGTTCTTTTTCTTTTGCGCGCGTCCTCTTTCCATATGTCCTTCTTCATTATTCTCGTCCTCACGTGCGCGCGCGTGATTGACAGGTGATGTGCGCGTGCGTGGGGCGTGCGGCGGCAGGTGCACGACGTAATCCAGATGTTTTGCCTCCGCGCCCGCGATCACGGAGGAGAAGCAGCGCGTTTGGAACGAGGAGAAGTCCGCGGAGGATGGAGCGCTTTTACGCACGGGAATGTGGCGCTCTCCTTTGACTTCGCGCGGAATACACGGCTGTAATATTGAAACTGCACGCGCCGAAGCATCGTTACATACTTTGTCACGTTTCTCTTTTTCACATCTCGCTCCGAAATGGAAGAATTTACGCGGAAAATAAACAAAATCGAGACAACTTTCAACGCGCGTAAAGTGTATATCGCATTCTATTTAACAGGACGTGTTTTCAACAATGGCACAAATATTTCAAAGCACATAAATACATCTTTATCAACTGCAAACAGCCATTGTGAATCAGTGTAAATGATTTAAAATACACTTAAATATTGTCAAAAATAACACACTTTAGACGCTTGACAGTTATTGTTTTTTAAGACAATAAACCATGAAAGCAAGCTCGAATTTAATTTTATATATTACATTTTAAGTGAAATATTATGGCTGGGTTTAAGGTTATAGCACAACATTAAAAAATTATTTAAAAAACCACAATAAATAAGCAGAAAATGTCACGAAAACAATACAAGAAAACATGGAAAAGCGAGACAATAATGACTAAAACCTGACACAAATCGGACATATATAAAACAATGGCGCCTGCAGTGTTATTTTGCATATTCAAATATCTATAATGGATGCAAAAAGAGTAAGAAAAGTCGTTGTTTATTGTGAGATTTATGCCGGAGAAAGAGAGTGAGCGAAAAGGGGGTTTATGTGAATTGCCACCTCCAGATCCTTCTCAGAAAACTGTTATTGTTGTGGCTTCTCCTCCGCTCCACACAAAAAGTTTCATTCTGAGCCGAGGGAGAATTGTGCATTTTAAAAAAAGACAAGGATATAAAAAAAAAAGAAGAAGAAGAAAAACAGTCGTTGTGTGCGAGCGGCTTCGTCCCTGGAGAGCGCGCAGAAACTTCCGCGTCCCTCTCTCTCTCTCATTACGCGCAGGAGTTTTGATCATCGGTGGACAACAGCTGCTGCTCGGAGCGGAGAGACTGGTGGTGCAGTGATGAAAGCGGCCACCAGAGGGCCCAATGAGGCGCAGAGAGAGAGGGGCAAAAGAGAAGCGACTAAACTAAATCATTTACGCTTGAAAGAAAAGGAATCGACACATTTGGCAACAGCTGGATTTGTAAGAGAAGCTAACTCACATCGGACATTTTTCAGTTTTTGTCGAACATGGAACTGGGGGAGACAATACAGATTCTAGGACAAACTGCTCAGCCAAAGTGCATCAAAATGGTTTTAATTAAAGGTAACGGTCATCAGTTCAGAATTCTTGAATAGATGATACTGGAGGCAGAAAGTGGACCATAAAATCCTATCTGACATCATCTAAATACTAATGAACAAAAAAGAAGAAATAATTTTGAATATCGAATGTCAAATTGGCACATTGTTTTTTTTCCACCTTCAGAGAGTTCTATGGTGTCACTTTCAAATATAACATTCCTTTGTCAGATTTATAAACTATTCTTGAGAAATACCAGACTTTGCCCTTTTTTCATCACATGAACCAAAAATATTACCCCCATGAGTTCAGTATTTTCAGAATGGAACATTTATGTTTGCGTAATAACTTGAATAATAATAAAAGTCTACTTTTTACTTCTACTTGAACAGCGTTTGAATGTCAGTTTGAGTTAACTGCTTTGGCGCTCGCTGTGGGTCTCTTCCCCAGTTTGTCTGTCACTTACTCAGATGTTACTACAGAACAGAATAGTTCTCTTCATTTGAGTCATCGGTGCTTCAGGACCAAGTGCAGCTCAGCGAGCGGGGGCTGCAGTTTAAATAAGGCTGTGAACAGTTCCATACATCCAGTGCTGGGATGATCTGAATAAGCCATGACTTTGGATGATTTCTGATTGAGTCGTGGCTCAAAGTCATGAGTCGTAGAACCATCATGTGACCAAAGACCAGCTGTGATTTTTATATTGTAAACACAAACATGTGACCAACAGTAAACACAAACATGTGACCAACAGAAAACACAAACATGTGACCAACAGTAAACACAAACATGTGACCAACAGTAAACACAAACATGTGACCAACAGTAAACACAAACATGTGACCAACAGTAAACACAAACATGTGACCAAACATGTGACCAACTGTAAACACAAACATGTGACCAACATAAAACACAAACATGTGACCAACAGTAAACACAAACATGTGACCAACTGTAAACACAAACATGTGACCAACATAAAACACAAACATGTGACCAACCATGTGACCAACAGTAAACACAAACATGTGACCAACAGTAAACACAAACATGTGACCAACAGTAAACACAAACATGTGACCAACTGTAAACACAAACATGTGACCAACAGTAAACACAAACATGTGGTCAAACATGTGACCAACTGTAAACACAAACATGTGACCAACAGAAAACACAAACATGTGACCAAACATGTGACCAACAGTAAACACAAACATGTGACAACAGTAAACACAAACATGTGACCAACAGTAAACACAAACATGTGACAACAGTACACACAAACATGTGACCAACAGTAAACACAAACATGTGACCAACAGTAAACACAAACATGTGACCAACAGAAAACACAAACATGTGACCAAACATGTGACCAACTGTAAACACAAACATGTGACCAACAGAAAACACAAACATGTGACCAAACATGTGACCAACAGTAAACAAACATGTGACCAACAGTAAACACAAACATGTGACCAAACATGTGACCAACTGTAAACACAAACATGTGACCAACTGTAAACACAAACATGTGACCAACAGTAAACACAAACATGTGACCAACAGTAAACACAAACATGTGACCAACAGTAAACACAAACATGTGACCAACAGTAAACACAAACATGTGACCAACAGAAAACACAAACATGTGACCAACGGTAAACACAAACATGCGACCAATTGTAATCACAAACATGTGAGCAACTGTAAACACAAACATGTGACCGACTGTAAACACAAACATGTGACCAACTGTGAATACAAACATGTGACCAACTGTGAATACAAACATGTGACCGACAGTAAACACAAGTGCACCTCTAAGTGCAGCAGAGGAGCTCCATCGTGAACAGGTCATTATTATCTTCTTATTTTGCTTTCATTTAGTAACTTTTACAAATGCAAAAACACTACTAGCATGTTTTGCTAACCTCCGCTAACAGTTAAAATGGTAAAGTGACTTTTCCAGACGGAGCCTAGAGCCTGATATTTGCACAGACAAACTTTGGTGGTAGCACGTCTGATCAATCCATCGCAGTGTGACTGTGCTCTGTATTAGGACTTAAACTCCCCTCGTCTTGTGTGTGACATCCCAACATTTTAGAAGATAAAAAAAATCTGTGCAGTGGACACCAGACTTAAGGTGTAAACATTTTAAACACACAGAGAGTCCAGCAGCAGTTCATTTGAATAGTAATAGTCTAAATAACTCAGCAATAAAGTTATTGCACACAACCAATAAGTTACCTTAAGTGCATAAGGTATTCATGTTTTTATAATTATAACTTTGTTTGGTGGGAAAATCCCTGTGGTAATCTGTATCACATTTACATCAGTCAAGTGGCAGTTTGTGCATGAAAGCTGAAAATAAAAAGTTGAAAACATTACAGACAGTACATGAAAATGTACATACAAGGCACACCTTTCCTGAAAAAACAGGCATTTAGGCAAACAGGCATTTAGCAAAATAAAGCTGTATATATATATATATATATATATATATATATATATATATATATATATTTTTTTTTTT
The DNA here is from genome assembly GCA_019453435.1 of Rhinogobius similis. Classification (NCBI taxonomy): domain Eukaryota; kingdom Metazoa; phylum Chordata; class Actinopteri; order Gobiiformes; family Gobiidae; genus Rhinogobius; species Rhinogobius similis. The sequence goes on from CM033626.1 coordinate 2,644,693, forward strand.
TTTTTTTTTTTTTTTTTGTCAAATCCTAACTATTCTGTAAATAAGACGACCTTTGGTTCCTGTTTACAGTTTGGTTGCTCTGTAAAAGTTATAGAATTACCTCTTCGTAAAACTAGGCAAGATTTCTTGTAATAATAAAACATGTAATATTCCAAAACCCGCTTAAAGAGATGGAAAAAGTGGTAGTAAATAAGAGAACAAACGTATCCCTGTGTGTGGTACAGGCCAATTCCACCTCTCCAATAAATCTGTCTGCACTTTCCCTTTTAAAGACAATAAACCTGTGAAATGACAGGGCCGTGTGAGGGCGGGTGAGCGAGCACAGGGGCCCGGCGCGCGCTCTGAAGTGGTCCGCTCTAATCACAGGGTGCATGGGCTGATTTGTCTGAGCCAGATGCCCCGGAGCTAGCATCAGCGGCGGCGGCGGCGTCTCAGTTAGCTCGGGAATGTTCAAGGTTTGCGGTGAGCCCGAGACATTATTTATCAGACTGCTTTATAATTGCTCACTTTTGTAGATGAATCAAGATTCTTTGTGAACACGTGTCGCGTTTGATCGAGGCCGGCCTACTCGCTTCACCTTCAGGATATTAAAAAAAAAAACATACTTGAATAGACAAATCAGCAGCAGTGGAAAGTGACGAAGTACAAAAGTAAAAGTGGTGTATGCAAGTAATGTTTTAGGAATCTGGACTTTTCTTAAATATGGAATCAGAATTTTGAGATTTAAAAGTAAGAATTGTTGGTTTAAAAGTCCGATTTTTGAGTCTTTGTTGGTTCTATAAACGCTTCAGTCACATCTGTTTATTTCGAAAGATGGGGTGCTTCTTGCTTAAAATCCATTCAAGGGTGCGTTTGCTCGCTGTGATTCTATGAGACTGCTCTAGTAAAGTCAGTACTTAATTAGCTGTACAGCCATCTCTGAACTACTTCTCTGCCACCTTTCATGCCATTGTCTAAATGATCTAACAATGCAATTTATACAGTTAAACTCAAAATTCCAACTTTTAAACTCGAAACCCTGTAATCTTGGGCTGTCATTTGTTTATCCACAGGCGGAAATGGGCTTCCATACATGCTGTAAGTCATTTTTACAGTGAATACTTTTACTGAACTCTACCTCAGAGTAGGTGTCTGTATTTTCTACTGCACTACCTTTAATGGTGTTAATGTGACTAAAAGTTTGGAGTTCATGTCCCAGGTTTGAGCAAATAAAAATATATACATAACATTCACCTGCAAAATTGCGAGAATGAGAAGATAAGTATCATGGTATTTTATAACACCAGGTCAAAGTGCACATCATTCACAGGGAAATATAGTTGCTGGGGAAACAGGTGCATGTGAAATAGGGCACGATGTTTTTAGGGACCGTCCTGTTATTCCTAAATACTGGACTGAGATCTCTGTCTTCAACACCAACATTCCATTTAACTAAGTATCATAAAACACCAACAATAGAGACGACAGATGGATACCTGTGGAATGTACTTTTGACAGCAGCAATAACAATGAGATGGACCCCAGGGACAGAGCTGACGGTCACACACTGGACTGAAATACCTTTGGACATACAAAGTACAAAATGGACAGACTAACCTTTGCACTGAATTTAAACTGGACCTCTTTGCCGGACAATGGGACGGGGGGGACATACGGCAGACTGACTTTCACTGCACTACTCTAACTCACTTATACCTGTAAACAGCGCCCCCTCCTGTCTCCTCCCTCACCTCTTTGGACATGCACCTCACAGCCACGCCGCCTTGTCTCCTGCGCTGTCTATTAGCCGTGCGTAATTAAACAAATGTGATTATCAGGGCTCCGTGCACTCCTCTGGGCGTGTGCGTGAAGACAGCAGCCGTGTCACGCCTGCTTGGGTTTATTAATACGCGGCTCTGGTGTGAGTAATGCACGGAGACAGGCCTGTGCGGTCCACTTCTGAAGCCTGTCAGTCAGCGTTTAGCGCCCGCCGCGGCTAAATGTGTCGCCGCGTGTGGGCTAAAGAGGAGGGAGCTAGCTAACAGGAGCGACACATGCTAATGGGAGGTGAGAGGAGAGGGCGGGGCTTAGGAGCAGCTGTCATGTGAGTGTGAGAAATCAATTATGTGAGAACCGTCATCGTTAGTGATAACAAAAGAGGCTGAACCTGCACTCCATTGATTCATGCAATGCAGTGGTAAAAGAGAAGTGAGCATACAGTACACAAATAACACTCACCAACTGGACCACCGTAAATTTACACAAGTTAAAAATCAATACTTAGATCAAGATTTTACATTTTGTTCATTGTAATAACAGCAACAGATCCACTGACTTCCTGTTCAGACCTGATAAGCTCCGCCTCTTCATCGTGACATTTCACTGTAACAAGCAGCAGTCATTTACATGTCACTCAGAGTCTTCATTATCAAATAATCACAAATAAGTACATGTGGGCGGGGATAGGGGGTAGGTGAAAATAGGACTTTTCTGAGCACTGGAGTAAACTGCGAGTAAACTAATGATGAGGAAACATTGTTAAAAACGTTTAAGCTTTTTTTTTCTGTTGGCTACTTATTTAATCCAGATATAATGCCTCACCTAAAGTTATATAGAGCTGATTGTATCATCACAATCATGAGCTATTTTACTTTACTTTCTTGAGCTAGTGTTTTCTTGATATGACACTACAGTGATAGTATTAATCAGTGTAGTATAGTTGAAAGACGCATATTATGCAAATGTGTTTTTTTTTTAGCTTTTAACTCTGTCTAACCCCCTCTAACATTGTTCCCTCATCAAAGACATACCTGGAGTTGTATTTCACCTCATTCACACACCTCTTCCTCTTCCTCTGAGCTTCGGTAAAAACTCGTGTCCAAAATGTCTAGTTTTGTGACGTCAAAGGTCGAGCTCTGAGGTCTGCTGTGCTGTTTTTATGTCCATCACTCATCACAGACTCAAATCCCCTTCATTACACTGTGTGCTTACAGTAGCATGTCGCAACAAGCTAAGTAGTTTATATTTGTAATTCTCTCCACTGTCAGAAGATAGAGCTCCAACTCCATTCCTGACGTGGAAACACCTGAGTAATATGAAATCATGTGTGCTTTTATATAATTACTATTAAATAATAAAGTTCTAAATAACTCAAGAGCATGTTTGAAGGACAATAACACAATAACGCATCATATTTGTCCGATATGGTTTGGCTGATGCATCTGTGCTTCTAGAACGCGACCGATCTCCTGAGTCAACACGACACTGTCGGACTTCACAAACCCGCTCTTCTTTCTTCGGCATGTTGATTGACGGCTGCAGTCAGACACGGAGCTAAATGTGTCTGCGTGTAAAGGAGGAAGCTAATACGAGCACCGGGCCTGTTACTGTTAATGTGAGAGGAGTGGGCGGGACTTAGACGCACCTGTCACTCAGCTCCAGGTGGAAGGCAGCGGGAGGTTTTCACTGACTACACACAGTCAGGAGACAGAACGTCAAGAAAACATGTACGGCCATGGTTTAAAGGGATGTCAACAGTCAGTCATTTTGAGTTATTAAAGGAAAAATATTCAGCATTTGTCATATCATTATTAGCCTTTAAACATGCTCTTGAGTGCCTTAAATTTGCCATCTCATGTCTTAAAATATATATATGTTTAAATTGTATTCATCCAATTACTTTTTTATCAGTCACTATGAAATGACACTTACTGAGTGCATCCAGCCAGCAGATGGTGCCAGTGCTATATACAAGCTAGTGAAGTTAGCGCTAGAAAGACGTTATGAAGCGGATTTGCTGCATCCGTTACTGTGTTTAAAGGCAGAAATGCTCATGAGTTTAGCAATGATTTAAGGACTAAAAACAGTGGAACATTCTCAGATAAGTGATGCAGATGATCCGAAAATAAGTCCCAGATAGAACAAGTTCAGCATGAAGTGTGTTTGACACTTGGAGGGGGGAGGGTTTTCTGATGAACAATCCTTATAACAGCAGCTGAATGCTACCTCGGGTATGTTTTTGATGATGGAACATTGTTAGAACATGGTTTAAAGCTAAAAAAAAGTCACTGTAACTGAATATGTGCCCTTTAAAGGCATGACATAACTTTTTTTCCCTCCGAGATATTAAACTGGAGCTTTCTCCGGAGATCGCAGACATCCTTTTAGGTAGAGGTGCTCTTTGGAGTGAATTCCTTTGGTGCTAAAATAAAGATGGTTTCAAAAAGACTAAAAAACCAAGGCACTCCGACGGGTTATTAGTTAAAAAGCCTTTATTTAAACATGGCTTTTATTCAATTAAAAACGCACCAACGTGTTTGAGCTCAGTCCAGCCTTCCTCAAGGTACATGTGAGCTATGTAGGGAGGAGCAGAAGATCCCACCTCCAATATTGAAATTACTCTCATACAATATATACATATACATATATATTATATACAATAATTAGCTGTAACAATGACTGTTGTAGTTCATGTGAAAAAAGCCATAATAAATATATACAATATATACAAAATGGTGCACCATTTCACAATGAAAAGAGAGAGAATAATCCAATACTGCTATACAGTTGTAAGAGATCGTGAGCACAACCCACCAACATTCACTGGACCACAGTAACCTCACAAGTCTAAAGCCCAATCTTTAAAACATATATTATTGACAAAAGACAGTTTTTACAATAATGGTGAAAAGTCTATCTCATCGTTTACGCCTGGCCACAATGTTGTCTTCAATGTTACGATCCCAGATGTCTCCCTTTGTTAGAGACGTTTCAGCCGGTCTGCTCCTCTCAGAGTACTTGAATAACTTCGTTGTGCCCTGCTGTGTCGAAATGCATGGCCACAGGGCATTGTAGGTTTTTTAGTCTGTTTTTTACATCCTTGGCAGACTACTATCTTTATTTTGACAACCCATTCACACTGAGCACATGAGAGAGAGATGAAGAACTGCACTGCTCACACAATAAACACACTGAAGCCGTGGTAGTTTTTACTTTCATTTGTAAGGAGACCTATTTTGTAAAATTTACTATAGGAGGTTTTAACCATAATATACTGTAATTGTTCCCCTTGTCATTAAACCACTCAAAGTTGTATTCAGAGTGATTGGTGCATATTGGAGTAATCTTGTCAATCATGCCATTCTTCAGTCCAGGTCTTCACCGTCCTCCAGATTCCTCCTCAATACATGCACTGCTCTGTACTTACTTCATTCTGCAATTTGATTTTCTTAAACGGTTAGACATGTAGGATTAGGCAGCGTCACATAGCTGTTGTGGCACAAATGTGTAAAGCTCCTCTGCTCTGCAGCTCTCCACAGGCGACGTATCGTAAAGGGGCCATCATAGCATTCAGCACAGAAGTAAGCAGATTTGTTTCATACTGAGGCGTTTTAGATCATTACTGCTATTTAAAACATACAATACACAGTCGTAGAGTAGAACTATATCATAGACAAACGCACAGTAATCTGTAAAGGTCCCATAACATGCAAAATCGACTTTTCAGAGGTTTTAACCTTCCTCAAGTGCTATTTGGGCCTCGTATGTTGTGCCCAAAGTGTTTTTTTGATTGATTCCCGCATGTTTTCGCTAGAGAACTGTCTTTTCCGCCCCCCTCGGCTGAGCAGGCAGACGGGGGCTCCTCACCAGGATGACGCGGTGTTTAAGCCACGCCTCCGAAGCGGCGGACCGCAGAATAAAAACAGCTAATGCTAATGCTACACAGTAATTACACGATGGATATGACAGATCGAAGAGTTAGCTTGTTATTTACCAAACGGCAACGTCAGTCGTCGAGGTCCTGGAGCACGTCAATCTCCAGGTTAGATCCAGGACGTAGGACTCAGCACGACGCACCGTCAGGACGGATCAAATGTTTATTCAGTGTTTGTGTATCGCTGTTTACCGGAGCACACGGCGCATGCGCACTATCTCCGCTCTAGGCTTCGGCACGAGTTGGGCGGGGGAGGCGCGCGAGTTGGGCGGGGGAGGCAGCCTGCTCTCTGTTCGGGGGGGTCAGATCTCAGAGTGAGCCGTTTGCTTTTGCAAGGAGGGGGGCCAGTCCAAGAAATGGGTGTTTTTTGGAAACTGTTATGTTATGGATATTGCACAACGCAAAATTTTCAACAAATTTTCAAAATCAACAAAGCCCTTAGAATAGACTGTGTAAAGGGCAAAATAGCAGAATATGGGACCTTTAAAGGACAAATATTATGCATTATTTGTATGTTATTGGCCTTTAGACATTATCATGAGCATCTATCTCATGTTTTAGAACTAAAAATAAAATGATTTTCCAAAAAACAATATAAATGTATCTCTGCCTTTGGAGATGCCATATTAACTTAGAAAAAAAACTGCGGTTCCATCTACTGGCTGTAGAGGCAATTACACAAATGTATATACAATGGTTTGAGATGCAGTCGTTATGAGAAGTTATCACACAGTTACAGACGATGATTTAAGGACTTACAATAGCAGAAGATTCTCTAATAAGTGACATCTAAAATCAGAAAAAACGCCACACATCAAGGGAGTTCAGCAGCTGATGGTCAGAGGGAGAGGATTTTCTAACTAGCATTTCTCAAACTTGCGTGAATGAAGTTAAACACAGGGATGTTTTTGATGACGGAACATTGTTAAAACAGGGTTAAAAGCTCAAAAAGGTCACTGTAGCACACTTTATCACAGCGACCAATCCAAAAGCACAGGTGCTAGTCCGTGATGGAGAGAGTAGCTTGTCATCTCTGCTGATCTAACACCAGTGAGTCCACGTCCAAACACAGGTTCCTGTCTGTCCTGGTGCAGCTGAAGCCTCTCCTGGTGTCACATGCGGCAGGAGCACCACCACACACTCTACACATGTTAGTGGAAGCTTCTAGAATCAACACACCTCAGTTCCAGGGTTTACATGCATTTTGAATAATCCGTTTAAGATGAGACGCTGCAGGTGAACAGGAAAAAATCTTAAATTTAAAGATATCAATTTGAAACTTCTCCTGTAGTTTACTCACATAAATGTTTTCATATAGAAGTGATGCATTTTATTTATAAAAACGACCAAAATTGCACATATTTGGGACATTTAAATCTGAAAAATTGACAGAACCAGTTTTAAATTTCTTAGCTAATTTTGTGCACATATTAGTTTACAAAAAAAACTTACCTGAGGGGATTTTGGATTTCTTATTTAGTTTTTGAGTAAACTAGATTTGACTGAAAATTGTCCTAACTTTTTTTTTTTTTTAACTTAAACCTTCAATAAATCAGTTTTAAAATTATATATAAAAATCCTTCTGTACATTTCTGTAAATACAAGATTGTACAGTTTGGTTAGTGAGCTACTTTAAGTGGTGATCCTTATGTCCCGAGGAGAGAAAAATGCGATCTTTGAAGTTCCAATGTCCCAGAGAAATCTATGGATGAAGTGGATTAAATTAAATAACTAAACATCTTTAAGAGCAGATTGAACACGTTTGTTGTTTCCACATGAAAGCAGATATGCTGAGACTGACCAAAAAACAAAAAATTGAAAAAATGAGTTTTGCCTGTAGCGTCTCGCCTTTAGTTGGTTTTCCCGGCGAGCATGTAAAGAGAATCTCTATAAAAGTAAGTGTTCTAAGATCACAAAAATCATCCAGACAGAGGTTTTGCTTGTTTCGTGCAGGCTAAATACGCTGATTCAGTGTGTCTACACGACCCACTAACCTACAGATGAGGATAATGATGATACGGATCTCAAGATCTCATCAGAAAAAATTGCCACAAGATTGTGCACACAAGAAAAGCTAAGCGCTCTTGAGTTACACATTTTGAGAAGCTGTAGCATGTAGGAAACCTTTTCTCTCAGCACATGGCACATTTTGGATTCTGTGTAAAGTTCAGAAATTGATTATTTGCGTTTAATTGATCACCTAATTCAAATAATGCCTGGTGTGCGTCCTTTAACTGTCAGATTGCAGGTACGTTGACCTACTTTATGGTAAATATCGCTGTAATTATTGGACTTATCCACATGAAACAAAAACTGGCACAAAAGTCATCGTCTTCTTGATCAGCACAAATTAACTACAATTTTGACTTTGCCTTCAGAATGTGGTGCCATTATTCAACTCCAAAGATGTGACTGATTCAGTTGAAAAGAGCTTTAATCCATACAATGAATCTGACAAGTTTGTGGCACCAATCACAAAACAAATAATGATAAGATTGAACCGTAGTGGAGTTTCTGCTTGGGTATGATCATCAAATGCACTGAATTGCCCACTGAATTATAAAAGCCATTGCCCTCCATCTTAAACGTCAAATTTAACAAAGATATGAATACAACCTAATAGACTTTGATCTCCAACCTCAGAAAACTAAATGCTAAACAACATATATATTTGAAATGTGAACTCACTGTCAAGAGTCATTAGCTCCAGGTCAGAACAAACAGCAAAAAAAAAAAACAACAACTCTTACATTTTGTGGAGACGTCGTGTTTAAGCCTGAACTCTTCGTGGCCTCTGGATCTGCTCTATTCAATTGCGGCCTCATTACGCCCTCTCTCGTACACATGCACGCCACACACACGCAGGCACACGCACACACACGCACACACACACGCACACACACACACACACACACACACGCACACACACGCACACACAAAGGGATACGGGAAAAGACAATCCTGCCTCTGTCCTGGTGAACTCGGGGTCAGGAGCAGCAGATAACAGGCCGCAGAGTTTAGACTTATAACATCATTCAGAACGCTTCATTAAGTCATTCCCAACGTCACTCTGGGTTAGCCCCGTTTAAGTACACGTTATTACCAAAATGTACATGGACCTTTATCAGCTAATAAGGAAGCAGGGACTTTTTCTTTTCTTTTCTCATGTGACTAATGCTGCTACTGTCCTGTTTGATCCTGAAGAAAAAATAGCTGTTGTTGAAAGAAAAGAGTGATGTAAAAGTCAAATCAAATCAAATCAATTTATTTTTATAATGCCCAAAATCACAACAACAGTTGCCTCGATGGGCCACAGGTAAAAGCAGTTCAGATAACTGTCCCAGAATGCCCCTGTCCTTTGACCCTCCTTCACGGCGAGGAAAAACTACAAAAAACCCCATGGGAAAAAGTAGAAACCTCGGGGAGAACCACAGTGAAGGAGAGATCCTACTCCCACGGACGGACAGGCTGCAGATTAACTAGGACTGACGCATCCACTTGGACTGTGGAGCCAGAACCACTCAAGAGGGAGGTGGCTTTAAAGAGTTCCTCCAGGCGGACGAGGAGCAGTCCACCAGTGTAGAGAGATCCTCCAGCAGGAGATGAGGAACAGTTCATCTAAAGTAGAAGGAGTTCGTCCAGGCAGACGAGGTGTGGCTAATCCAGCTGTCCAGGCGGGTGGCGCATAGATCGTCCAGACAGGTGGGGGTGGGGGGGTCGTCACTGGAGCAGCCGCCGCAGTGTCTGAAACAGTCTCCACTCCCCGGGGGAAGTGGAGAGAAAGAGAAACATGTGAACAGCAATGAACAGACTACAGTTGAAGTAATATTAAATATTGTTGATAGATAAAGTAGGAAGAACCAGAGGATAGTGTTCAAGCTGCCATACTTCCCCCAGCAGAATTGCTCCAAGGGCAGCGTAGCTAAAACTGTAGGTTTTTATTTCTGTTCCTAACTGGCCTGACCATAAGCTATTTCAAGAGGAACGTTTTGAGCCTGGTCTTAAATGTAGAGACTGTGTCGGCCTCTTTTACATGAACAGGAGCTGGTTCCATAACATAGGAGCTTGGTAGCTAAATGCTCGACCTCCTACTGTGCTTTTAGAGACTCTGAGGACTAACAATAGTCCAGGATTTTGAGAACGAAGAGCTCTGTTTGGATGGTACGCTACTATTGCATCTTTGAGGTAGGATGGGGCCATATTGTTTAAAGCTTTATAAGTCAGGAGGAGGATTTTAAATTTGATTCTAAACTCAACAGGAAGCCAGTGAAGAGACTCAACACTGGTGAAATATGATCTCTTTTTCTAGTACCTGTTAATAATCTTGCTGCTGCATTTTGAGACCAGTTGAAAGCTTCTTATAGAGCTTTTAGGACACGCTGTAAGCAGAGCGTTACAATAGTCTAATCTGGATGTGACAAATGCATGGATGAGTTTTTCGGCATCATCTCTGGGCAGGATTTTCTAATTTTGGTTATGTTCGCATAAATGAAAGTAGGCTGTTTTACAGGCTTGATTTATATGAGCTTTGAGCGAGAGATCTTGGTCAAATAGGACCCCAAGGTTTCTTACAGTAGAGCTGGGGGCTACAGTGATATTGTCAGAGAAACTATCTGGTCAGATAAGGAGTCTCGCAGGTGCTTAGGGCCCAGCAGAATGACCTCGGTTTCAGGGTTAAGGAGCAGATAATTAAGAGTCATCCAAGTTTTTATGTCTTTCACGCAGGCACTAAGTCTGTCTACTTGATGCCTGATCAGGTTTCATTGATAAATACAGCTGAGTGTCATCTGCATAGCAGTGGAAGTTAATGCCATGCTTTCTGATGATCATACCTAAGGGCAGCATATAAAGAGTGAACAGAACTGGACCGAGTACTGAACCCTGCGGCACAATCGTAGGTTACTTTAGAACATGGGGAAGATCTCTGGTTTACATTAACAAACTGGTACCTATCAGATAGATAGGATTTAAACCAGCTAAGGGCGGTTCCACTGACACCTACATCACATTCTAACCTCTGCAGTAGAATGTTGTGGTCGATGGTGTCAAACGCTGCGCTGAGGTCCAACAGAACCAGGATTGAGACCTGTCCATCATCAGCAGCTAATAACAGATCATTTGTGACTTTAACTAGTGCAGTTTCAGTGCTGTGGTATGCACGGAACCCTGACTGAAAAACTTCAAATAAATTATTGTCCTGCAGGTGGCGACAAAGCTGTTTAATCACAATTCTTTCAAGGATTTTAGAGACAAAGGGCAGATTAGAAATAGGTCTATAGTTTGCCAGTATGTCGGGGTCTAGATTAGGCTTTTTCAAAAGTGGTTTAACCACTGCATATTTGAAGGACTGAGGACATAACCGCTTTCTAGTGAAGTATTTATTATATTAAGAATGGGATTTATAATTAGGGGAGAATTTCTTTGAGGAGTCTACTTGGGATTGGGTCTAAAATACAAGTTGATGTTTTGGAGGACATAATGACTGAAGTAATCTCTGCCTGATCAACAGCAGTGAACCTATCTAGTATTACTGAAGGATTTGTATGGGACACTAGCTTTGCAGTCTGGGCTTGCTCAGTACTGATAGTGGGAGTAATTGCATTTAGTTTATCTCTAATAGTTGTGATTTTGCTGTTAAAGAATAGAAGGAAGTCATTGCAGCTTAGAGTAACTGGTATTGAGGGTTCTACTGCGCTGTGACAGTTTGTCAGCCTGGCTACAGTGCTGAAGAGAAATCTAGAGTTATTTTTATTTACTTCTATTAAATTTGAATAATATCTGGTTTGAGCCTTACGCATGAGCCTGCTTATAAGACAGAAGGCAAGTTTTCCATTCTTTCAGGGATTCTTCTGTGTGGGAGCGGCGTAAGGATCTCTCTAGTTTTCTTACCCTTTGTTTGTGAGAACGTAGTTCTTCATTGTACCAGGGGGAGGCTCGTTTTGGCCTGATTACTTTCTGTTTAAGTGGAGCTGCAACATCAAGAGCAGATTTTAGAGAGTTGACCATTGAGTCAACAGAGTTATCAATAGCACTGGGACTGGCGCTGTTAACGACAGGATCACATGACATAATATTAAATATTGGTTCTATTATTTCTCTGAACTTTAAAATAGATTTTTCAGATATTGTCCTTTTCATTATAGTTTTAGTCTGAGGAGCTGGATAGTCCTTAAGAATAAACTGAAAGGTAATTAGGAAGTGATCTGACATTATTGGGTTTTGGGGGAAGACATTAAGGTCACTAATCTCTATTCCATAAGTTAGAACCAGGTCCAGAGTGTGCTGGTGACTGTGGGTTGGTTCATTTACATTTTGAGTGAAACCAATGCTGTCTAATAAAGCGCTAAAGGCATTACTGAGGCAATTATTTTCATTCACATGAATGTTGAAATCCCCAACCACCACGATATTTTCCCAGTCTAATACTAAATTTGATAGGAAGTCAAAGAATTCTGTTAAGAACAATGAATAAGGACCAGGAGGTCGATAGATTATTATGAACAGAACAGCTTTTTGGTTTCTCCAGTTTGGGCAGGTGATTGATAGGATAAGGCTTTCAAATGAGGAAGACTCATTATTAATTTTGTTAATTTTAGGACTCAGGAGTAAACTAGAATGTGAAATTACTGCCACCCCACCTCCCGGCCTGAGCTCCTGGCAGCTTGAAAGTTAACATGACTCTGTGGGGTGGCCTCATTTAATCTGACATAATCATCTTGTTGAAGCCAAGTTTCAGTTAAAGCTAAAAGATCAATATTATAATCGTTAATTAATTCATTAACTAAAAGTGATTTGGAGGAAATTGACCTAATGTTTAGCAATCCACATTTTACATGCTTATTTATTAGTTTATTTGTATCATGTGTAGGGATTATTTGTATTAAGTTATTTGGTCTGACACCTAAATTATCTGTATTTGGATCTGACTTATTGGCGTTATTTACACGAGGGACACGCACAGTCTCTATTTGCTTTGACTCTGAACACTTGATCTGTGACAGCGGGCGAGCTTAGCGACAGAGAAGAGACTCTGCACCCGGGACTCATATTTAGAGCGTCACTTTAGGCGACTAAGGCTATCGGCCAAATTCGAACTAAAGTGATGTACCCTCCGAAGTCGGATGGATGCCATCCCTGCGTATGAGCCGGGCTTTCCCCAGAACGCACTCAATTGTCAACAAAGACTACGTTGTTTTGGGGGCACCAACTAGACAACCAGCAGTTGAATGCTGAAAAGCGGCTGTACATTTCAGCATTGACCCGATTGGGGAGGGGACCAGAAAATATTACGGTGTCTGACATCGACTTCGCCAATTCACACACCGCTCCAACCTGCAATTTGAGCACTTCTGATTGTCTCCGCCGGGTGTCATTACCACCTCCGTGAATCACGATACGACGGAACCTCTGACTACTCTGTTTTAAAAGCCTAAGGTTTCCTTCGATGTCACCCATTCTGGCCCACGGATAACACCTAACTGAGGCTGCTGGCAGCTTCACGTCTCTGACTATGGAACTTCCAATCACCAGAGTGTCACGTTCGGCGGGCGTGTGATCGCGAGTGGGGCAAACCTATTGCAGACAGGAAGCTTATGGTGCACTAAAGGCTGGCGTTTAGCGCATCGATCCCTCGAACTGTCACAAATCTATCCCTGTCTTGTTCCTGGTCTGGTCGGCTGCGCGGAGGCGCTGGGGGCTGGTCTTATCCTGAGGCTTAGCCTTGCTACCGCTAACACTGCTAACCATGCTAACACTGCTACCTGCGGCGCGGTCCGGTAAACCTGATGCTACGACCTGGCTATAGCTAGACTTTAGCTCCTCCACAATGCGGATCCGCGCTTCTAACTCTGTAACCCTGGCTTCCAAAGCTACCACTACGCTACACTTCACGCAACTCTCCCTGTCGTCAGTGAAGGAAGCGGGGTTCTGACTCAACATATGACAACTTGAACAGGTAAGGGCGAAAGAGGCGGAGGATGGGCCAGCCATGGCGCTAGTCGGCTAGGCTAGCTCCGGTTGATGCTAGCGGGCAGGGGGGGGATTTAATCCACGAAGTACTGAACAAAGTGAGCTAAATGAGGCTCCGGGTTGTTTAGGGAGCAATTAAACTTTCAATTATGTGTAGGAGGGTAAGATAGTTTTTGTATAATTCGTGGATTAACAATAAAGTGTGGAGAACGATCAACTCGCAAACGCAGAATAGACTCACCGGATGTGACGTCACCGGAATGAGATTCAAAGTGAGTGAAAAGCCTAGGAGTCTGTATACCACATGAAGGAGCTGGTGTAGCACCAGGGGCACAGGTACCACCGGCACAGAGCCTGTTTGAGGACCACTGCACATGGGCTACAGCTAATTATTAAGAATATATGGATCGCACATCTGGAAGAAAGAGATGCTCCTGCTGGTGTGATCCTGCCTGAACCACCAATCACAGGACAACATTGTTAACTGGGCGGAAGCCAAAGGTGAAGTCATGATCTATTAGAATAACTGGATGGAGCATTGCTAGCTTAAAGCTGGGGTACCTAATTGTCACTGGTGGCCAGTCCGTTTGTCTTAAAGACAGCTTTTCTTTTTGGTCTATAGCGTTGACATACTTTGGTCTGCTTTAGCCAGTGTTTGCTCCGATTGGTCAGCGTGGTCATGTGGTACACGGTGCACGCTTGTGTGAGAGAAGAGGACTATCGTGCATGTTTAGCGGCTGCACAGCCTCTGGATGTACCTAGCTGCTAAAGGCTAAACTGGCGATGCACGCCACTGAGCTCAGCCTCAACTCAAACAGCCCATGTTTCATCCTTGGCTTGTCCAGACAAACCAAAACAAACATGGAAATGGCATTACTGACTAATGCCAACAACTATTTTGTTTTATAATGTGCACAGAAACAGTTTGTGCATTTATGGATGGGAAATGAGTCATGCTTTCAGCTGGATTGAACAAAAGTTTGGTTCTCTGCTCTTCAGAGTGAAGTGTTTCTTTGAATGTCCTGATGATTGCTTTCAGTGAGGCTCTCCAGAAGGAAAGCAACACATGTCAATCTGGCATTAGCCAGATTATTAAACCACTTTACCACTGGCAGCACAAAACAGGCGAGAGTAGAGAAGTAGTAGCCATGACACACCAACGTAATGTGAGACAGTAAATGGCTTTGGAGATGGGAAAAAAATGAATCTACAATAGATTGAATCTACAATTAAATTAACTTTTTGCATTGTGCATTTCTCTGAAAACTGCTGAGAACATGTTCCTCATAAAATACATTTTTGTCAAAACCCAAAGCAGTGCTCAAACATGCTCTGTTCTCCATTCCTCTGCAGGTAACACATCTGCTCCACCTCCCTGTCTCTGCCGCTTACACCCAACCAGCAGAACACACCCCCCGCAGTCCACCCGCTCTCTGTGGCCCCGCCCCTGCTCTCCAGTCAGCCCCACCCACCCCCCGTCGCCCCCGGTGACAGTGACAGAAGTCTGTAATTGCTGTCTTCATTAGTGCGGGTATTGTGTGTGTGCGTGGATCCCTGGGCTGGTTTCGGCGGGGTGCTGGCAGGTGGGGCCCTTGGGTGTAGGGGCGGTGGGTGTGCGGGTGGGGGCCTCATTTTTCAACCCCTCTGTCATTAAGTGCTAATGATTGGATGATTTTGCAGATGAATCGCGGTATACGTCTTGCTCACAAACGTTTCCGGCTGGTATTAATCAAAGGCATCAAGTGCAGAGCAGTCGGAAAGGAATTAGCAAAACAACACGTCAGCGCTGAAATGTCCGTAATCCGTCATCGGGCCCTGAACTGGCGGCGGAGCGGGCTGACGGAGCGTGTCACTCTTGACAGTTTGACAGACGGGGGGAATTAAGACGCTTAGAATGTCAATTGTGTGTAAAGTTAGAACACAACAATACAAATGAATACAGTGCCACCCATTCATATTTATACACTTGACAATATGAGAAAGGAGGCCCAGAATTCTAGATCTTTTGGCAAAAATTTATACAAATGTGGCAGTGCAGTCTGCAGGCCACTTAAAATGTTTGTTTTTGATTGGCCGCTAGTCAGACCTCACCTACTTCCAGTCCCCTGTTGTTACTCGTCCTTCGTTCCTTCGTCTCCAGGTAAGAAAGAATAACTAGTTTTGTGTGAAAGTTGTTCCTTTATTGTGGCATTAATTGGGGCCCGTGTGTGTGTGTGTCGGGCTCCGGGCTCTAGTCCCAGCTGCTTGATGTCCGACTTCAGGTTTGTGGTCAAAGCGTAGCCTACTGTAGACTTTACTCTGGTTAGAGCAGTAATCCATCTTCATTTAACTGAGTTGTTCCTGGAGGTGTCATTGCCGTCTTGCCTTTGCCTGCCTTTGGTTGCCTCTGATCAGCACCATTTAAAGGCTTCAATGATGCAACTTTGTGAACAAGACTAGCTTTATTTTGTGACAATATGAACTGTGACGATGGAGTGATGAAGGAAAATGGATTGCACAAGAAAAACAAACTGTTATTTCAAGGTAACTGATAGTAATAAATGTTCTCAACGACAAAGTTCTGTGCCTCATTCTGATTGGTCCTAAGCCGATCTCAGGAGGCGTTGTTTGGCCATTTGTGATCATTTGCCACAGCTAATGTTAATAATGAGTACAACACCGACCACTCTGCTACACAAACAGTACACATTTACATACATTTATGAATGGCACAGTTGTTAGTGATACATGAATTCATAAAAAAAAAAAAAAAATTACTATACACATACGACTTCACAAAAATAGCCCCAAGGGGCACAGTTAACAGTTTGTAGTTCACTAAAAGATCTTTAGTAATTCTAAGTCTGTGTCTTTGAGACATGGCTAAAGCTAGAGGAAACTCTTCTTCCAGTTTGTCCTCAGCCTTTTCTGCATTTATTTCACTTTTCTGCAAAGTCTCTACGCCGAGTTGTAACCTCTCTTCATGTAATTTATGTTATGTTACATTATCATGGTCATAACCAGTTATTGTATATAAGAGGTTTTAAGAAGTTTAAGAAGTTCTTTATTTTGTTTTTTAATTGCATTTTTTTGTTTCGGCTGTTCTTGAACTGTGCGTTGCAACACTGGAATTTCCCTATTGTGGGACAAATAAAGGTTATCTTCTCTTCATGTATTGGTTTGGATAATGTTAAACGCATTATGCACTGGCACTATCATATTTTGGGTCTTGACACAGTGAATGCCATCCATTGATAAACTTTGTATTGCTAAACATGTGGGGTCAACATATTAGTTAGCATAAGTGGAAATATGCTTTATCACTGGATCAAGCCAGTGTTGTGCGTGGCGTGAAATTATTCTTTTCTGTTTCTGTCTGAGGAGTTCATTTGCAAAAACATATGAGGGCCGTTTTAAAAAGTCATCGACGGCTTTTAGTTTACTCTTTGTAAAGGTTTATTTCTTGAGCCAAATGTATTTTTCTCCATGATTTATTTGCTTTCGTCCCTCCCTACTAAAATCCACTTGGTATTATTTTCATTGATAGTGTCTGTAAAAGATAGTAACAAAAAGAGCACTTTTTCACACTTTTCCTAAACAGATGTGTGCCTTTTGTGTCCTGTTTTCACTGGAGTCTGCTTCTCTCTTATCCTCTTAAGAAGACGAGTGTGTGACAGTTTCAGCAGTGCTTGATCAAAGGGTGGGATTATTTGTGTGAATTGATTAAATGAAATAGTCTATGTAAGAGAAACATGTGCGATGACAAGATCAATCCATCTACATTTAGATTTAGTGTTCTAGATAAGAAACATCAACCTGCTCAGGGACGGCAGGTGAAAATGTTCATCTTTTGCTATAACTCGGCACAAGGCATCTTTCCTTTATTGGTCAATGTAACATCGTACAAATAAAACATACCATACATGGTTTTATACAGTTAAATGTCACGGTCTTAGAACAAACAAAAATAAATGCATGAAGAATGTGGTTTTCCGTTGTTTGTGTGCCTTTGATCAAGCTGGTATTTCCTGTATCTCACCAGCATTTCCACACCGCCTCTAAACCTCAAATGCAATTTAGTCATTTTCTGCCCATCTCTCTCTGATAACCAGCGAAACCTAAGGCCCATTTAAATCTCCTCTTCGTCTCCAGGAGGCCTTCATCTTGGAACCCTCCCAGCCCTTCCTCCTCCGCAGCCAGTCCACCCCCCAACCAAGGCATTCTTTCATCCATCGCAATTCCACACCACCAAACTGCCCTCGGAGGGAGCCTATCGCCGCCATCCTTCCCCTGCTGGATCTCTCCCCGCGTTGGACCGTCTCCGCGGCCCTTGCCAAGCGCCTTACATCTCCACGGGCCAGTACGCCTCGGGGACACCAAACCGGAGGGGCGCACCTTGGCATCTCCGTCCCCCCGAACAACCCCCGCGCACACCTCCCTCCCTGGGCGCCCCTCGCCTTTAGCTGCGCCGCGGTGGCTAAAAAGGCAGGAGGCTAACGTCGGCCAAGCGGAGCAGCCGGTGGGGAAGGTTTGGTCTGGATGGCTCGATAAGATGCCGCGCGCTCCTGTCCTGTGCCTATCGGAGAGGCGCACACCGGGGGGAAGAGGGCGCGAGAGGGTTGGCAGCCGAGTCTCCGGGATGCCAGCAGTGAGCGATGGTTGGAGGTAGAGGAGATGCCATGGTCAGCGCATGCCAGGATTCTTCCGCTTCGACTTCTCCCCCCCTTTCCTCCCTGAGTGCGGCGGAGTGAATGAGGGGGAGATGGCACGCGCTCCTATACGCCGTGTCGGACTGGGAAGGGGAACAAAGTGACAGATAGAGGCTTGTTTGGTGGCAACTTTGTGGGTTTTATCGGCGCTTGGTGGAGCAGCAGAGGTAGTTGTTGTTGGGTTTTGATAAAGGGCGAGCCAAGCGAACGCATAACTTGTGGCGACTGGTTGGGCTGTTGTGGGAAAAGAAGGGCATTGAGGGTGGAAGTGGCTGGCGTAGTGCGGTCTGAATGAGCAGAGGCCTCCGTAGATCTGCGGAGGCTACAGCTGGAGCGTGAGATGACTTTGACAACTGGCAATGACTGGTGTGTCTCTGCAGATTCACTACATTTTAACTTAAGTACTGTTGATATTTATTCACTACGCTTTTTAAGGCGAGACATTTCATTTTTTTGGTCAGTTTGCTCTATCAACGTACAGGCTTTGATGCAGAAACAACAAACTTCTCCAATTTGCTCCTAAAGATGTTTCATTACTTCATGGAATCCACTTCATACATAGATTTCTCTGGGACATTGTAACTTCAAAGGCCGTTTTCTTAAATGCATATGACTTTGACGGAACGTACCAAAGGATTTGTTGATCTAATTCTAAGCCTGTCTAGTTTACTCAAACACTAGATAAGATATTAAAAATCCCCGAATGTTTGTACAAAATGAACCAAAAAATTTAAAGCTGGTTCTGTCCATTTTTTTAGATTTAAATGTCCCAAATATGTGCAATTTTAGCTGTTTTTACATTTAAAATGCAACAAAAACATTACATGATGACCAGTAATAACCTTTAATCTTTAATTTTTCTTTTCATCTGCAATGTCTCACCTTAATCGAAATTATATTTCAAGATACATATTTATTCATATTCTGGGGATCCTAAGATGATATGGTGAAAATTTATATAATAGGCACCTTTAAATGCATGGGGAAATGCAGATTCCTATTTGCTGGCCGACTAAAGTAACTTATCTAGGTTTTTATTTCTCAAAATAGAATCAAACACTGGATATGAAGCTACTAAATCACTTTGTGGTTTGTCTAGTTTTTGTGTTCAAGGGTCGTGAACGCCAACTGTTGTTATTTTGGGGGTTGTGACTGGAAAGGTTTGAGAACCACTGTTCTATACTAGAAAATGTATCATAAACAGGGCGAGCTGCTCAAACATCACCCACTTACAAGATTGTGACAGTATTCAAGCACAGACAGCACCGCGGCCAGAGTGACTCACACAAAAGCCCCTAAACACACAAATCACCTCTGTCTAAACTCCAGTTCATCATTTATAGTTTCACTGACACGGGTCTCTAACCGAATCAGAGGCAGAAAGATCTTTATTGCCATTGTCGGTGAATAAAATGTACAAACTAGGAACTTGCTTTTGGCGCAACATACAACAGTGAATAATAAAAATAATAGAAGGGTAAAAAGTATAGACTCTGCTAAAATAAGATAAAATAAGGGCAGGAAAATTAAAATATGTGTAGAATAAAAAAATAAATAAATACAATATATATACAAGGACACGAGATCAGAACAATAGTGCAAACATTCAGTGCAAACAGTCGAATAGTATTTAATATATTACCCTTTTCAAAAGACAGACATTTTGAAGGCTGTAACATAACCTCTTTAATAACCTCTCGTTACTGTTTCTGAAGCTCCTGAAGAACAAAAGGCATGTCATTTCCTGTATTCTGCTGCATCTTAGAAACTCACTCCATTTCTAACAATGCATTTAAACATTTGTATGAACAACTTTGACTTTGCGCACTCTGCATTACCTGTGGCACGTTTGTTTTTCTCTTATTCACTGTATAACCTCTTGCAAATGGGTTTCTTTGTTTCTTGTTTTCTCTGATAAAAAGAGAACTATCAAGTTTCTGGAAGCGCTAAACATAAGAAAGCTATACTCCACCTTTTTTTCAGTCAAATCAACCATTCTGAATCAGGATCTGTTTGTACTCTAAAACAATGTATAGACATTCCGCCTGGACTTTTAAAATTTATAACAGGGGTTGATTCTTAATTAGGAATATGGCTTCAATGTTGAAATGGGAAATGTAAAAACCCACAAAGCCTCAGTCTGTCGGTCCATTTCTCCAGCAGCAGCTCCTTCCATTTACCAAAGAAAATCTACTGTAAATCAGAAACAGAGGCCAAAACTAGTCTCTGCTTCACAAAGAGTCAGGCATGTGAAGTTCAGAAACTTGAATTGGGACTCGTTTTAGTGAGTGTTTTACTGATAATCAGTCAGAATGATAGTCGTCAAATTTCAAATGAAAACTAAGGACGAAATAGGCCAACAGCTCTCTTCCCCTTCTCTCTCACCTGTCGTCCCTCTTTTCTCTGTCTCTCTTATCTCTCTTTTGTCTCTCCTCATTCCCTCTGCTCTCTCACCTGTCCTCCCTCACTCCTCTCTGTCTTATCTCTCTTTTATCTCTCCCTCTGCTCTCTCACCTGTCCTTCCTCTCTGTTTCTCATCGCTCTCTCTTGTCTCTCCTCTCTTCCCCTTCTCTCTCACTTATCCCCCCTCTCTGTCTCGCTCATCTCTCTTTTGTCTCTCCCTCTGCTCTCTCACCTGTCCATCTTTTCTCTGTCTCTCATATCGCTCTTATCTCTCCTCTCACTCTGCTCTCTCCCCCGTCCTCCCTCTCCATTTCTTGTCCCTTCCCCTTCTCTCTCTCACCTTTCCCCCCCTCCATCTCTCCTCTCTTCCCCTTCTTTCTCACTTTTCCCCCCTCTCTGTCTCTCTCTTGTGTCTCCTCTTTTCCCCTTCTCTCTCTCCTCTCCTCTCCCCCCCCCCCCCCCTCTCTCCCCTCTCAGTCTCTCCTGTGTGCAGAGGTGAGGCTCCTCTCTCCTCAGGCTTAGCCCTTGACTCTGTGATTACAGCCCAGTTAGAGAGGCGTTCTAATGAGACAATTAGCCTGGCTGACACTGGTGCGAGTCTCGGAGGTGGAGCAAGAGCCATGAACAGGCTCTTCATCACTGCAGCCAGAGAGAGCTGAGCCTGCACCGCTGCTCTGCCCCTGTCTGCTCTCCTCTGCTCCTGTCTGCTCCTGTCTGCTCCTGTCTGCTCTCCTCTGCTCTCCTCTGCTCCTGTCTGCTCTCCTCTGCTCCTGTCTGCTCTCTTCTGCTCCTGTCTGCTCCTGTCTGCTCACTTCTGCTCCTGTCTGCTCTCTTCTGCTCCTGTCTGCTCTCTTCTGCTCCTGTCTGCTCTCCTCTGCTCCTGTCTGCTCTCCTCTGCTCTCCTCTGCTCCTGTCTGCTCTCCTCTGCTCCTGTCTGCTCTCTTCTGCTCCTGTCTGCTCCTGTCTGCTCACTTCTGCTCCTGTCTGCTCTCTTCTGCTCCTGTCTGCTCTCTTCTGCTCCTGTCTGCTCTCCTCTGCTCCTGTCTGTCCTCTTCTGCTCCTGTCTGCTCACTTCTGCTCCTGTCTGCTCACTTCTGCTCCTGTCTGCTCACTTCTGCTCCTGTCTGCTCCTGTCTGCTCTCTTCTGCTCTCCTTTGCTCCTGTCTGCTCTCTTCTGCTCCTGTCTGCTCCTGTCTGCTCACTTCTGCTCCTGTCTTCTCTCTTCTGCTCCTGTCTGCTCTCTTCTTCTGCTCCTGTCTGCTCTCTTCTGCTCCTGTCTGTCCTCCTCCTCTGCCCCTGTCTGCTCTCCTCTGCCCCTGTCTGCTCTCCTCTGCCCCTGTCTGCTCTCTTCTGCTCCTGTCTGCTCTCCTCTGCTCCTGTCTGCTCTCCTCTGCCCCTGTCTGCTCTCTTCTGCTCCTGTCTGCTCTCTTCTGCTCCTGTCTTCTCTCTTCTGCTCCTGTCTTCTCTCTTCTGCTCCTGTCTGCTCTCTTCTTCTGCTCCTGTCTGCTCTCCTCTGCTCCTGTCTGCTCACTTCTGCTCCTGTCTGCTCACTTCTGCTCCTGTCTGCTCACTTCTGCTCCTGTCTTCTCTCTTCTGCTCCTGTCTGCTCTCTTCTTCTGCTCCTGTCTGCTCTCCTCATGGATGTATTAAATGAACTGGATAAGGTACGCCCCCTCTGTCTGTGGTCCCAGATTGATTTGTGGCCGTGTGAGGTACTGCAGCCTCTTGGAACCAGCCTTTTTCTAAAATTGCTCATTATAATTGCAGACAGGACTGAATTATTATCGGTATTTAAATAAAATAGAAGGAAATGTTCTTTTCTACCTTTTCTAAAATCACCGAAATTACCGTTTTTATATGAAGTGGGGGATTGTCGTCACGTGGCGCCCTAAAACAAAGATGGCAGCCTCCGTTTCAGGAAGTAAAACAAAGATGGCAGCCATCGTTTCAGGAAGTAAAACAAAGATGTCAGCCGCCGTATCAGGAAGTAAATGCGGAAGTAAGAAACTTTTTTGGGGTCATGCGCCAATGAGCACTCTCCATAGGGATAAACAGGACGGCCATCTTGGATTCATCTTCCAGGTTTTATTATAGTTCTATGGCTCTCCTCTGCTCCTGTCTGCTCACTTCTGCTCCTGTCTGCTCTCTTCTGCTCCTGTCTGTCCTCTTCTGCTCCTGTCTGTCCTCCTCCTCTGCTCCTGTCTGCTCACTTCTGCTCCTGTCTGTCCTCTTCTGCTCCTGTCTGTCCTCCTCCTCTGCTCCTGTCTGCTCTCCTCTGCTCCTGTCTGCTCACTTCTGCTCCTGTCTGCTCTCCTCTGCTCCTGTCTGTCCTCCTCCTCTGCTCCTGTCTGCTCTCCTCTGCTCCTGTCTGCTCACTTCTGCTCCTGTCTGCTCTCTTCTGCTCCTGTCTGTCCTCCTCCTCTGCTCCTGTCTGCTCTCTTCTGCTCCTGTCTGCTCTCTTCTGCTCCTGTCTGCTCTCTTCTGCTCCTGTCTGTCCTCCTCCTCTGCTCCTGTCTGCTCTCTTCTGCTCCTGTCTGTCCTCCTCCTCTGCTCCTGTCTGCTCTCTTCTGCTCCTGTCTGCTCTCTTCTGCTCCTGTCTGCTCTCCTCTGCTCCTGTCTGCTCTCTTCTGCTCCTGTCTGCTCTCCTCTGCTCCTGTCTGCTCACTTCTGCTCCTGTCTGTCATCTTCTGCTCCTGTCTGTCCTCCTCCTCTGCTCCTGTCTGCTCACTTCTGCTCCTGTCTGTCCTCTTCTGCTCCTGTCTGTCCTCTTCTTCTGCTCCTGTCTGCTCTCCTCTGCTCCTGTCTGTCCTCCTCTGCTCCTGTCTGCTCTCCTCTGCTCCTGTCTGCTCCTGTCTGTCCTCCTCCTCTGCTCCTGTCTGCTCTCTTCTGCTCCTGTCTGCTCTCTTCTGCTCCTGTCTGCTCTCCTCTGCTCCTGTCTGCTCACTTCTGCTCCTGTCTGCTCTCTTCTGCTCCTGTCTGCTCTCTTCTGCTCCTGTCTGCTCTCCTCTGCTCCTGTCTGTCCTCTTCTGCTCCTGTCTGCTCTCTTCTGCTCCTGTCTGCTCTCTTCTGCTCCTGTCTGCTCACTTCTGCTCCTGTCTGCTCTCTTCTGCTCCTGTCTGCTCTCTCTTCTGCTCCTGTCTGCTCTCCTCTGCTCCTGTCTGCTCTCTTCTGCTCCTGTCTGCTCTCTTCTGCTCCTGTCTGCTCTTTTCTGCTCCTGTCTGCTCTCTTCTGCTCCTGTCTGCTCTTTTCTGCTCCTGTCTGCACTCTTCTGCTCCTGTCTGCTCTTTTCTGCTCCTGTCTGCACTCTTCTGCTCCTGTCTGCTCTCTTCTGCTCCTGTCTGCTCTTTTCTGCTCCTGTCTGCACTCTTCTGATCCTGTCTGCTCTCTTCTGCTCCTGTCTGCTCTCTTCTGCTCCTGTCTGCTCTCCTCTGCTCCTGTCTGTCCTCTTCTGCTCCTGTCTGCTCTCTTCTGCTCCTGTCTGCTCTTTTCTGCTCCTGTCTGCTCTCCTCTGCTCCTGTCTGCTCTTTTCTGCTCCTGTCTGCTCTCTTCTGCTCCTGTCTGCTCTTTTCTGCTCCTGTCTGCTCTCTTCTGCTCCTGTCTGCTCACTTCTGCTCCTGTCTGCTCTCTTCTGCTCCTGTCTGCTCTCTTCTGCTCCTGTCTGCTCTCTTCTGCTCCTGTCTGCTCTCTTCTGCTCCTGTCTGCTCTCTTCTGCTCCTGTCTGCTCACTTCTGCTCCTGTCTGCTCTCTTCTGCTCCTGTCTGCTCTCTTCTGCTCCTGTCTGCTCTCTTCTGCTCCTGTCTGCTCTTTCTGCTCCTGTCTGCTCTCTCTTCTGCTCCTGTCTGCTCTTTTCTGCTCCTGTCTGCTCTCTTCTGCTCCTGTCTGCTCTCTTCTGCTCCTGTCTGCTCTCTTCTGCTCCTGTCTGCTCTCTTCTGCTCCTGTCTGCTCTCCTCTGCTCCTGTCTGCTCACTTCTGCTCCTGTCTGCTCTCTTCTGCTCCTGTCTGCTCTCCTCTGCTCCTGTCTGCTCTCTTCTGCTCCTGTCTGCTCTCTTCTGCTCCTGTCTGCTCTCCTCTGCTCCTGTCTGCTCTCTTCTGCTCCTGTCTGCTCTCTTCTGCTCCTGTCTGCTCTCTTCTGCTCCTGTCTGCTCTCCTCTGCTCCTGTCTGCTCTCTTCTGCTCCTGTCTGCTCTTTTCTGCTCCTGTCTGCTCTCTTCTGCTCCTGTCTGCTCTTTTCTGCTCCTGTCTGCTCTCTTCTGCTCCTGTCTGCTCTCTTCTGCTCCTGTCTGCTCTCTTCTGCTCCTGTCTGCTCTCTTCTGCTCCTGTCTGCTCTCTTCTGCTCCTGTCTGCACTCTTCTGCTCCTGTCTGCTCTCTTCTGCTCCTGTCTGCTCTTTTCTGCTCCTGTCTGCTCACTTCTGCTCCTGTCTGCTCTCTTCTGCTCCTGTCTGCTCACTTCTGCTCCTGTCCTTGATATTAAGACGTTTTAAGGACTTAAAGTGCCTCTGACAGGTCGGATTACTCATTTAAGTAGAATGCATTTAAAATAACAAATTTCAAATTGTGATATAATATTTTACAAATGTTTAATTTTTTTTAGGTTTTTCATTTTTCTTCCTGGTTGTGAATGATGACATCACACCTATTGTCACAGATTTTATTTTATTCGACAATACATGTTTACGCTTTTATTTTGTTGAGCCAGTGTCTAAAGGGTTAAAAAGGTATTTTGTGTGCGTGTGTTTATATGTGTGTATGTTCTTGTGTGTGTGTGTGTGTGTGTGTGTGTGTGTGTGTGTGTAAATTATGTATAACCTTTGTCTCCTTAGTATGATGTCATCAGTTTGTTTACTTCCTGCAATTTTCAACATATTTTTTCAAAGTTGCAACTCTGCAGCGTTATTACTGCCACGTTTCGACTGGCCCTGATCCCCCAGACCAACTCACAGCAGAATGATAATTAAAGGCAGTGAGTCTGTGTGCACCACCTTTACCATGTTTCTTTTGCTATGCATGTGGACTCAGCATATAAGTTAGCCTCAGTGGAACAAAATCAAGGCGGCGTTTGGTGAGACATAATTATTTTTGGTTTCTATCTGCTTTTTGCCATCCTGTTTTGGCCTGAGTCTGTGTTCTCTCTTGTCCAATCGTCTTGTTCTGGTGTGGAGCTCTTTCTGTGCTGAAGTATTCCAGGAGCCACAGAGCCAGACTGCGGTGGCAGCTAGACCTGACAGGGTCCACTTGGATCACTTTAGTACCAATCCGAACAGTTAAAAATGCCTTATGTTACTAGAACATTTTCTTTGTGAGCAGTGTAATCACTGCAGCTGCTGTTCTCACTTTGAGTAAATACCTTTAATGTCAGGGGCGAAGAAGGTGTTTAATTGTGTCATTTCCTATACTTTAAATCAGTCAGTAACTATTGTGAAAACACTCAGCAGTCAGCCGAGCTCAAAGCCATGTTTGCCTCTTTTGTTATGCCTACATTGTTCACAGTGCAGTGCAGTAATTTAACTTCAGCAAAATAAGATTTAATATCAGTGAATCTCTTGTTACAAGAAAAAATGTGCCATGTTGAAGGATACAAGAATTGATAAACTTTGCTGTTTAGTTTAGTTCAGCTGCTTTTGTCAGAAAGGTCACATGATGCACTGTGTTTCATCGAGCTATTTAAAGAAAGGGTTACTGTCTGACACAGTCTCCAGGACCAGGGCCACATCCATGTGACATGTCCTGATGGACAGGCGGATCAACTAATCAGAGTAAGTCACAGGGTTTTACGTAACAGGAAAAACATGCATTCAAATTACAATTCAAACAAATAAAAGCATAAATAATAATCATTCTAAAATGTTCATAAAAAGGTCAGAGGGATTCACAGCTAAACAAATGTTTTGAGTCTAGAACATAATTAGAAGAGGCCTGTCTCACGTCTTCAGGAAGACTAGTTTTTAGCTGCATAAAACTGAAACACTGATTCCCATGTTTAGTCCTGACTCTGGCACCAGCAGGAGGCCGGTCCATGTTTAGTCCTGACTCTGGCACCAGCAAGAGGCCGGTCCATGTTTAGTCCTGACTTTGGCACCAGCAGGAGGCCGGTCCATGTTTAGTCCTGACTCTGGCACCAGCGGGAGGCCGGTCCATGTTTAGTCCTGACTCTGGCACCAGCGGGAGGCCGGTCCATGTTTAGTCCTGACTCTGGCACCAGCAGGAGGCCGGTCCATGTTTAGTCCTGACTCTGGCACCAGCAGGAGGCCGGTCCACGTTTAGTCCTGACTCTGGCACCAGCAGGAGGCCGGCCCGTGTTTAGTCCTGACTCTGGCACCAGCAGGAGGCCGGTCCGTGTTTAGTCCTGACTCTGGCACCAGCAGGAGGCCGGTCCGTGTTTAGTCCTGACTCTGGCACCAGCGGGAGGCCGGTCCATGTTTAGTCCTGACTCTGGCACCAGCAGGAGGCAGTCCTGACTCTGGCACCAGCAGGAGGCCGGTCCGTGTTTAGTCCTGACTCTGGCACTAGCAGGAGGCCGGTCCGTGTTTAGTCCTGACTCTGGCACCAGCAGGAGGCCGGTCCATGTTTAGTCCTGACTCTGGCACCAGCAGGAGGCCGGTCCATGTTTAGTCCTGACTCTGGCACCAGCAGGTGGCCGTTCCTTGTTTTGTCTGACTCTGGCACCAGCAGGAGGCCGGTCCATGTTTAGTCCTTACTCTGGCACCAGCAGGAGGCCGGTCCATGTTTAGTCCTTACTCTGGCACCAGCAGGAGGCCGGTCCATGTTTAGTCCTGACTCTGGCACCAGCAGGAGGCGGTCCATGTTTAGTCCTGACTCTGACACCAGCAGGAGGCCGGTCCACGTTTAGTCCTGACTCTGGCACCAGCAAGAGGCCGGTCCATGTTTAGTCCTGACTTTGGCACCAGCGGGAGGCCGGTCCATGTTTAGTCCTGACTCTGGCACCAGCGGAGGCCGGTCCATGTTTAGTCCTGACTCTGGCACCAGCGGGTGGCGGTCCATGTTTAGTCCTGACTCTGGCACCAGCGGAGGCGGTCCATGTTTAGTCCTGACTCTGGCACCAGCAGGAGGCCGGTCCGCGTTTAGTCCTGACTCTGGCACCAGCAGGAGGCCGGACCGTGTTTAGTCCTGACTCTGGCACCAGCAGGAGGCCGGTCCGTGTTTAGTCCTGACTCTGGCACCAGCAGGAGGCCGGTCATTTTTTAGTCCTGACTCTGGCACCAGACGGAGGCCGGTCCATGTTTAGTCCTGACTCTGGCACCAGCAGGAGGCAGTCCTGACTCTGGCACCAGCAGGAGGCCGGTCCGTGTTTAGTCCTGACTCTGGCACTAGCAGGAGGCCGGTCCGTGTTTAGTCCTGACTCTGGCACCAGCAGGAGGCCGGTCCATGTTTAGTCTGACTCTGGCACCAGCAGGAGGCCGGTCCATGTTTAGTCCTGACTCTGGCACCAGCGGGAGGCCGGTCCATGTTTAGTCCTGACTCTGGCACCAGCAGGAGGCAGTCCTGACTCTGGCACCAGCAGGAGGCCGGTCCGTGTTTAGTCCTGACTCTGGCACTAGCAGGAGGCCGGTCCGTGTTTAGTCCTGACTCTGGCACCAGCAGGAGGCCGGTCCATGTTTAGTCTGACTCTGGCACCAGCAGGAGGCCGGTCCATGTTTAGTCCTGACTCTGGCACCAGCAGGAGGCCGGTCCATGTTTAGTCCTGACTCTGGCACCAGCAGGAGGCCGGTCCATGTTTAGTCCTGACTCTGACACCAGCAGGAGGCCGGTCCACGTTTAGTCCTGACTCTGGCACCAGCAGGAGGCCGGCCCACGTTTAGTGCTGACTCTGGCACCAGCAGGAGGCCGGCCCACGTTTAGTGCTGACTCTGGCACCAGCAGGAGGCCGGCCCATGTTTAGTCCTGACTCTGGCACCAGCAGGAGGCCGGTCCATGTTTAGTCCTGACTCTGGCACCAGCAGGAGGCCGGTCCATGTTTAGTGTTGACTCTGGCACCAGCAGGAGGCCGGTCCATGTTTAGTGCTGACTCTGGCACCAGCAGGAGGCCGGTCCATGTTTAGTCCTGACTCTGGCACCAGCAGGAGGCCGGCCCACGTTTAGTGCTGACTCTGGCACCAGCAGGAGGCCGGCCCACGTTTAGTGCTGACTCTGGCACCAGCAGGAGGCCGGCCCATGTTTAGTCCTGACTCTGGCACCAGCAGGAGGCCGGTCCATGTTTAGTCCTGACTCTGGCACCAGCAGGAGGCCGGTCCATGTTTAGTCCTGACTCTGGCACCAGCAGGAGGCCGGTCCATGTTTAGTCCTGACTCTGGCACCAGCAGGAGGCCGGTCCATGTTTAGTCCTGACTCTGGCACCAGCAGGAGGCCGGTCCATGTTTAGTCCTGACTCTGGCACCAGCAGGAGGCACAGGACTTATGTGATGGTAGTCCCAGTTGTTTCACAGCTCGTCGTCTGGTGGAGAGGGAGAGGCCCCTGCACTTGTGTCAAATGGACGGAGGAAACACAAGCTGAGCCTGGTGCTGCTCCTGTCAAACAGAGGAGGGAGGCGCTGGTTCTCCACACCATTCAGAGCCATTTCCCCCTTGAAAAGTAACATTTCATTGCAGATGTCTTACCCGAAGGAATAACCGTTAATCTGATGCCTTTGCTTTTCTGCCCAACAGGTGCATACACGCAGACCACAAATCTGATCATTATCTCATTTCTAGAGTTATCAGATTATTGAAATGTCATGTAAACTGTTCCATCTGATTTCTTTCTCATTGTTCTTATTGCTCACACCTGTGCGGGTTTCATGAAGGAAATATTACAAAAAAAATAGGTCAAACTAACATGACAAAGACAAAAATGAAAGAGATCGTGTTAAAGATTGAAGATTGAGTTATTTTATAATTCAAATAAAACAAATGTTACTCTAAAAATCCCCTGATTCGCTGACACGTGTCACCAGATGTTTCAGTTGAATTATTGTGTTATCTGATTATTCCAAATATCAGATTTTTCTGGCCAAATGTATCGTTGGTCAACATAATACACTAACACTACACATGCACACAAACATTTGAATATTATCTGATTTCTGGACTTTATATTTAGATGACATGCAAAGTGCAGAATCTGATGTGCCTTTTAACTCCAAAAATGTGACAATAGTTAGATTTAGAGTGCACAGGACATAAATCTCTGCTTTTGCTTATTTTATATAGAGTAGAAAAACATTTAAAGCCAGTTTTGTGTTCTATACTTAAAGATATTTGTCAGAAGCTGAAGTATTTTCACATGACTTGAGCCCTGACTGTTTCTGCTGTCAAAAAGTTTATAAGAAATGCCCCCAATAAGAAGAAGTCTACATAGATTAATAGCTCCACCACAGCGTGCATGAATTTGACAGCGGTGGGTGAGTAGTAGGTGTTGGTTTCCGTTTGGTCTACAACAATCGAAAGTGAAATTTACCTCTTCTTCAAGCGCTTCACGTAAAAGATGAGGCGTTTTGTTGCAAAGGTCCACCACAACAAAGCGAGCGAGAGCAGGGCAGTTGACTCACGCTGCTCTGATACTTTTCAACTTACTGTAACAAATAGCAGTTCTCATGCCCCGACTGTACCACACGAAACTGACTCTGTGATAATAATAAAAAAATGACAAAGAAAAAAAAAATCACAGTTTTCTATTCAGGCATTTCCTAGAAGCGAGGCGTGTTCCCTTAAATGTCACGTTAGCAGAGACAGGATGCAGCGCGTGAGGCTGGAGCTCCAGACTAAAGGCTCGGTGTCATGAAAGCTTTGGCAGATGTAGATGGAGCAGATAAGGCAGGTGAGAGGAGCTGCTGCAGCAAACACTTAAAAGACCAGTCTATGTCAACACACTATGCGCAGGTGGAGGAAACGTTCATAACTTAAAAAAAAACAAGTTTAAAGTAAGTAATGTTAGTGGGGTTTGTAAGATTTGTCAGTCACTGGTAAATTGGAAATAAAATGTTGCCAGTAAAGGTTCACTCTATAGTGTTCATTAAATGTATGGCTATCATTTCTGTCTGCGATCTGTGTGACTTTAGTGCTCTCTTCACAGAGCTGACCTGCCGGCGGCACATACAGACATTTTTAGTTTTTTTTTTCTAAAGCTGTTCCAAAAACTTGGTTAAAGTTGCAGTTTACCTTGACTTGACATTAGATGCTGCAGGGGTGTGAAGTGCATCCCTGGAGCTGTGTCAGACGAGAGGCGAAGGTGGCCCAGACTGTGCTGTGTGAATATGAAGACATGGACTGGAGACACTCTCACAGACAGTGTCACTCAGAAGAACAGGATAAAGCAGGCTGCATCATCTGCAAAGTGTCAGGAGAGATGGATCTGAAAATGTTTAGAAAAGTGGAAAAGATGAGAAAAACTCTTAAGTAAGAGAAGTCCAAATTATGGCCCGGAGGCCAAACACGGCCCTCAGACAAATGTTTGTTGGCTGTCTGGTCTCCTGTTGAATCGGTCTAAATCAGAAACAGTTCATTTGACACATTTACATATGTCTGCCTCTGCAAACACAGTACAGTGCATTGTGGTTCAGGCCTTAAATGAATGCTCTAAGCTTTATCCACAGAAACTCTGTTATGACTGTTATTCATCTGAATGATTCACCATGTTGTCCACTGGTCAGTGGTCCTCTGCTTCTTATATATTTCAACCTGCTGCCCTCAGTGGAAAAAAAATGCACACCTTTGGTCTGAGTCAACATTGGGAAGATGAAGCATAAAAGGCACATCTGACTCCCAAACAGAATAGATATGTTTCTAAGCTTTTCTTCTGGGAGTTTGTTGGCTCTTTTGGCTTTGTCCATCAGCCTTAATGAGCGTTCCTCACATGTGTGTGATACACCTGGCTGTGCCCCTGTCAGGTGCAGTGGAGGACCACAGTGATGCAGACCCAGGTCCAGACTAAACTGACTGAGGGTGCATCTGAAATGGACAGGGGTGCAAGGACGATACCTTTTCGTTGAGTGTCATCATTTGACACGCCTCAAATGAAGGTGCAAACACTTGTAAATGAGGGTGTAATGCACCTTTTGCCCCCCTGTAGACCCAGGCCTGCAGAGTCACTACGGGGTAATCTTTATGTCCCTATGGGAGAGAGTAATCTGAGCAGGAAATGAAAAAAATAAAAATAAATATATGTATAAAATGTATTAAACCGTGTGAATTTGAATGAAAGGATTTAACAAGTTTACAGTGGTGACAGAAATCTGAAATCTCAGTGTGTCTTCTGGCAGTAATCGTGAGTCTAAACGTGACACCATGATTTCCTGCTCTGGAGATGCTAACTGCGTACACATTGCAGCATTGCCTCTGATGTGTTTATTAGTTAATGCGGTGTCCAGATGGTGAAGAAGACGTCAGATTCCGAGGCGCGCTGCACTGCTCGGGGAAGGGGGATGAGAGAGGGGAGGGGGGGCGTCCCAGAGGAGCCCAGAGACACGTCTGCGTGCCTCTCCCAAGTGCCCACCGGGGACGCACAATTAGCAGTTCCCATGGAGAGCGGGCGCAAAAACGCAGGGAGAAGAAATCAATTAAACCTGCGCTGACCTCGGCAAACAAGAGGGAGGGGCCGCGAGGCAGGCGGAGGGCCGGGAGGACAGAGACGGTTCTGTTTGTGCACCAGACCTGAGCTGGGAGCTACTCTTACAGAAGTGTACGTCTCGGAGCAGCAGTAGTAGTAGAGCAATAGTACTTGAGTAAAAGTGTTGGTTCTTCTTGCCACTGTGAGCAAAACCCAGAGCTCACCACATAATTCGCCCAATGCTTCTCCTTTACTTCCGGGAGGCGTGACCAGACGTTGGATCTTCATAAGCTCCTCGTGTGTCTAAATGTGATATTGTAACTATTAAACAACAGCCAACAAACAGCGTCAGAGGCATTATTATGACAGACATGAACATAGGACATAACAAAATAATTATTCACCTCTGTTAAGCTACATGTGAAACTGCAACGTTCTCATCCACATCTTTTTACCCAATAGGATTTTATGTCACAAACGACATCTGGTCAACAAAACCAGTTTGAAGTCACGTGTGAGGCTGGGTGAGGCCTATCTTACTCAAAGATTCAGACTCACCACCACAACTGCAGAAGACTGTGGTCCGGAAACCAACGCCGGCTTCTCCCTCCCTAGGCGAGACAGTCCTCCGTCTCAGAAAGATGAGGTTCGAGGCTGGAGCGTGCCCCAGGTGGCCATGGAGGGAAAGAAAACGTCCGGTCGTAGGCCGCTGGTCGTTGACGCCAAGTTGTTGTGGAAAAATAAGTGTTGTGGATTTCTAAATATAACAAGTAAAAACCATAAAAAAGGTCAGGAGAAAGTGAGTCTGATCAAAGAGTAATTTTATTCACTGGTACCAAGAGTGAATAACGTCTGTCCCTTTACAGAGTAATCTCTCCCTGCTCGACGCATCCCACACATTCAGAGTATAAGCGCTTTATACTCAGAGATAACACATCATGAGGACACAACATACAATAATCAAATCAAATCAAATCAATTTATTTTTATAATGCCCAAAATCACAACAACAGTTGCCTCGATGGGCCACAGGTAAAAGCAGTTCAGATAACTGTCCCAGAATGCCCCTGTCCTTTGACCCTCCTTTGCGGCGAGGAAAAACTACAAAAAACCCCATGGGAAAAAGTAGAAACCTCGGGGAGAACCACAGTGAAGGAGAGATCCTACTCCCACGGACGGACAGGCTGCAGATGAACTAGGACTGTGGAGCCAGAACCACTCAAGAGGGAGGTGGCTTTAAAGAGTTCCTCCAGGCGGACGAGGAGCAGTCCACCAGTGTAGAGAGATCCTCCAGCAGGAGATGAGGAACAGTTCATCTAAGTAGATGGAGTTCGTCCAGGCAGACGAGGTGTGGCTATGTTTTGACCAATAATGGTCAAAACATATTACATCGAGAACATGGGAAGGTAATAATAGTCAAAACATAGTACATGAGAACAAGGAGGAAGGTTAACTTGTGACATAGATGACATTTATCTATCAGTGACCTGGGTCAAATGGGCTCCAGCCAGGCGGAGTCAACACAAGATACGACTAAGTTAAAGTTAAAGTTAACCTTAAAAATGGGAATGAGGGAGCCCCAATATTAGCCATTACAAACACAACACTGCTTCTTGTGTCGTCTATTGCAGCTTTCTGTGCAAAACATTTTTCTGATCCATGTTTTATGAAGTAATGATGTATGAATAGTTTTATGTGTCCCTAAACTAGAAGTGCAATGGTCTGAAAGTTTTGAACACTGTCGTATCAAAGCCAGACAGGAAACGGCTGATGCTAGGTGTGCTAGGTTTGTGAGCTTACTACTTTCAGCTTGTGATGCGTGGTCTCCGCAGTCTTTGCTCTTGAGGATGAAGTTTTGAAATCTCTTTGTAGATTTCAAAACACCTCCTTATCTCATGATGTTTGTAGCCAACGCTTTTTGTCAGCTCTACCCTTCTCCCATCAGCCTGGAGTTGAGCTGTCCAGTGTAAACGGGTCCAGGCCCAGGTGAGTTGCCAGGTACTGTCTGCTGAGAAAGTTAAGAGCATCCAAACATAGTTACCTTCAAGTTAAAGCTGAAACTTCAGTAATAAATGAAATGTGGAGCCGGAGGTTCCCCTGTTCTAACTAAAAAGAGTCACTTAGAGTCACTACAGCGTTTGATCACTGATCAAGATCCTATCCCAATTGGCGGCACTCCTGACTAACATCCTGAGATCTGAAGAAGAAAATAGGTGTGTGAGTCACACCTAGTAAAGTCGTCTCCAGGTATAATCCTGAGGATCCTGGCCCAGATTTGTAGAATGGTCCGGGAAGAAACTCATGACCAGGATCTTGGCTCAAATCATGAGAAGGGTCCTGTTTGGTTCTTCTCCCCTGGACAACAATGTGATCAAAATCAAACAGCGGTCTGATCCCTGGGATGAAATGATATTTTGGTTATCATCACATTGTGATTCAGCTGTTTTCTGTGTGATGCACTTTTCACATAACCTGCTCACTCCAGATTGATATGTGTATCACCCTGGACAGACTCACCGAAAGCCATCGGAAAAATGCGTAACTTCATGGCGAACATTTGAACTGAAGGTCGCAGCGTCACAAAAGCAGAACAAGCCGAGAGGTCAAGAAATCCAGTTGAGAGAAAAGGACAGACTTCTTCCTCGTCCTCAAATGCACGTTTTCAAAAGCAAAATAGTCTGTAAATGTGTTGAAACAGGCCAAAGTATGTCCGTCGGCGTCGCCATGTGATCGGTCCAACACACAGCGGCTCAAACCCAACAGTGGGAGACCGTCCAGATGGATTCTCAAGAGTTTGAACTCACAAATATCACGAGAGTTCATATGGCAGGGCCAGGTTAGCCTGGGCCAAATGGACACAAAATGGGTCACTTCAAAGAGACTCCAGCACAGCACTTCTGGAGCGAGAGGGTTCTCCTCTGCAGGGGGCAAAGAGGGCCGAATGTTGTAGGACAATCCAACAATCCAAGAGCATCTGTAACTCCATAATCAGCATGCACACTTTTAGAACCAAACAAATGAAGAAGTAAGTCAAAAGAATGAACATGAATAAAATGGTCAACAAAAATGAACTCATTGATGAACTTTTAAGTGATGGTTTATATGCACAGCTTTAACCAAATCAAGACAATTACAATTACAGTTTGTTCAATAAAACCTGATTCAGCTCCAAAGTATTTTACAAATGCATGGACACATAATATTTCACTGTAATTAATTTAAAAACAACAAACAAATGTTCCAAGTCTCAAGCGTCTCCCACATATTAAGTTTAAAATAAGAGAAATAAACAAAGTGCAGTTTTCTTATTCGGTTTGAGATATTTTGTATTCAGAGTGCAGAGCTTGTATCTCTCACGCGCTTATGAATGTAATGAAATATTAGCATGTTTTCAGATAAAGGCACAAACTTGTTGATGCCCAGTGCATTGTGGGTATCCGTTGGGGGGAGTTTGCAGTCGGAGAAGCGGCTCGTCAGGAGGGACTGTACGATAATGAAAAGTTTGATTATCTGAGTTGCACTTTGTTTTGAGCAATAATTCATGGAAGAAATTAAATTCTGCGTACAGTTTGGTTAATTTGCCTTTAATTAAACAATAGTAGTAACGGCTGGCGCGCTGACCGGACGCGGCGTGGTGCGTGGTCCTCAGGAGGGTGACAGAGATGGCTCCACAAGATAATTAACTTTTCAATTAGACACATCTGACATTGTAGTGTTTGCTGCAGGAGAGCCTCCAACGCAGAAGAATGTAAGATTAACACCAAAACATCCTAAATCCAGGAACATAATTAAAGAACCAATGAGACGCCACAGAGATTTAAGCCTTGTATGGGTGGCATAGTGCTTCAGCCTCACTGTTTGTAGGTCCCTGGTTCAATTCCCAGATGAGGTAAGGCCTTTATGTGCAGAGTTTGTGTAGATTTTCCTTAAAGTGGTCTGGTTTACTATGAACTTCTACAAAAGAACAGCGAAACCCTCATCGCATATTCTGGTTTCTAAACTCAATTTTTCTTCATTTTTACCCAAAGAGTTCCAAATTTGTGGCCTCTTTGGTACCTCATGTACATTGGGAAGACTAAACAAACTACTGCACAAAAGATTGGATCAGCATAGTCAGTCAAATTCTGTTTGACCGTCCACCTTCACCTTAAGTCACAAAGCACTCGTGTAAGTGAGGTAACATTATATACATCATTCGACACAATTTCAATATGAAAGATGGGTTTTTAGTACAGATTTAAACAGTTGGATGGAAGTGAGGGTCAGTATATGGAGCGGGAGGCTGTTCCAGAGCTCGTCCTCCTGGTTTGAAGGTGAGAGACTGGGAGCAGGACCTGAGAGGACGAGCAGCAGAGAACGGTGTTCTAATGTTAAAGTGTGAGCAGAGGGAGCAGTCCAGCCGCGTCCTCACACCTGACCAGCTAAACATGCTTATTCTTTTCACATGTTCCCTGAGCTTTCAAAAGACCGAAAGGGAATAAAAAGGGCAAACTAGAGCTGCACGATACATCGCAAAAGTATTGATATCGCAGTATTGGCTGACGTAATAATGATATTGCATAGAAATGTTCTGTTTATAAGGCGAGATACTACAGGCAAAACTTTTTTTTGTTGTTTTTCGGTCAGTTTGCTCTTTCAACACCTCGACTTCCATGTGGAACTGGACTTCATGTGAACTTGTCCCGTCTGCTCCTAAAAATATTTTATTGTTTCATTGAATCCACTTCATCCATAGAAATCTATAGGACATTGTACTTTCAAAGGCCGTTTTCTTACAATGCATTTTTCTCCCTCGGGACATAAAGATCAGCCTTAAAGTAGCTCCTACACACTTCATACTTTACAATGTTGGACTCAAAAAGATTTACAAAACGTACAGAAGGATTTTTTGATATCTAATTCTAAAACAGGTTTATTGAAGTTTTAAGTTAAAAAAATGAGGCGAAATTTGAATTTTTAGGAACATTTTCAGTCAGATCTACTTTACTTAAAAACTAAATAAGAAATCCAAAATCCCCTCTGTACATTTTTTGTAACTAATATGTGCACAAAATGAATGAATGATAAAAGAAATTTAAATCTGGTTCTGTCCATTTTTCGGTTTCAAAATGGCTTATTTCTTCATGAAAATATGACATGATGGAAAAAAAAAAATCTTACATTTATGTGAGTAAACTAGAGAAGTTTCAAATGAATATATTTGAATTTAAGATTTTTTCCTATTCACCTGCAGCGTCTCACCTTAAAATGAAAACATCAAAAAGGGAAAATCATGAATAAAATCTATCTTTTTCAAACTTCAAAAATTAGCCTCAGTTTTGTATTTGTTCATTTTTATTGTAATATAACAGAAATTATTGCATCAAAAATATTGGCAGCAACAATAAGTGAATTATCACGTCTAGTTGACTGTAAACAACAATTGCAGTTATATTTTGATGACGCTGTCGTTCTTTGGACTAAACAGACTCTAAAACACAAAAAGACTTTTATGACAAACACAGTGCCATTACTAAAGAAAAATGCCAAAAAAAGAACAGACCATTTCTGATTTTCCTCAATTATATTCATAAATTCTCTCTCTAAAAGTCTTCATAATATTTCAACATTTATTTAGTTAAAAATGTTCATTTACTCTAAGTCTCAATCTACAATAGAAATAATCACAGACTAGTCGATTACCAAAATAATTGTTAGTGTCAGCCTTCGTCAAAAAGTGTATTTAAGTCGCAATAATATCGACATTGCAGATCTTAATAGCCATATCGTAATCATTTCCCAAATCGTGCAGCCCTAATGTGGACAATAACAGCTTTAACAGGTAAACAAAGATAGGCCGGTGTTGTGAGAAACTCCTCCCTGAGGGCGGAGCTTAGTAAGCTCAGAGCAGTATAAAGTCCAGTTTTTCAGACCAGCTCTTTAGATTGAAAATGGCTTTTGGAAGTTCCCCTGTAGGAATGAGAAATTACACCGACTTGTTTTAAATACATCCTCAAACTGATCATTTCAATGCTCAATAACCAACTCTGATGACGGAAGCTGCTGTTTTGAGCCCAATTTAAACTGCTTAACGCTCCCCACTGTCCAATATCCATGTTTGTGTCGATGTTACAGAGAAACATCTGAGTGAACATTAGTGGGAAAAGTGTCTTATTAGCGCAGCACTCTCCTGAATCCAATCTTTTCAATTATCTCCCTTACAAGCCTAATAATAATGTGTGTTGTGTTCACTGACATGGGGACGGCGTGCGGCGCGTTCACTGGCGGTGGGAGCGTTATTAACCCACGCGGCTGTACACCTGGGCTTGCCTCACCTCTCTGGGCTCCATTATTGAGAGCAGATGTTCTAAAATCATTGATGGGCCGTGCACAGACTGGCAGAGGCAGACAAAAGAGAGCGCTGTTCCAGGGAGATTTACTGCCAGAGGAGCAGACAGCAGCAAACAGGGAAGTGCACGGAGCGCTGCTATACATGATGGGGAGGAATATATTTGGGATGCATGTTCAGGTTGTGTGTTTATGTTGGTAAGGGAGATTTACGTAGTGTCACAATAAGACAAAATATGAAAGATACAGTGTATGAATGTGTGCGCTTTATTAGAGCGAAAAGGAAATCCCAAGAGGCACATGTTGTAGATTCAGACTGCATGAAACTGTGCTACACATGTTCTACCAACTGAACTGCAATCAAAAATAGAATATCTATCATCAATACAATGTATGCTTACAAAACTGTGATTGTCTCTGTGGTCATCTGGTTAAGCAATCAGCCTTAAATTGCGTATGACAGGTTTTTATGATTTTCTAATTTTGACTTTATTCAGTGCATTAATACTTGTTGTAAATATAAATGATAGTTTTATACCAATCAGTTCACTGTTTGTGGAAAAAAGTTGAAAAATATGTTGAAAATTACAGGAAGTAAACAAACTGATGACATCACACTGGGGAGACAAACTTTATACATAATTTACACAAAATAAACTACTTTTTTGACCATTTAAACATGAATTCAACTAAATAAATAAGTTCAAATATATATTTATTTGTCAGGTAAAAGAATTGATGACATTAGATGAGTTTTAGCCCAGTTTACAGTGTGGTTGCTATGGTAATTTCCTAGTGTGATGTAATTATTTACAACCAGGAAGTGAAATTAAAACGTATAAAACTGCTAAACCGGGATAACATTTTAAAGAATTTTAGCGAAACTTGAAATATATTTATCTTAACTGCATTTTACGTAAATGAGTGGTCCAACCTGTCATGGGCCCTTTAAGTGCTGTACCTCTTCAGCATCACTGTTGCTTCACACTTGAAACAGGTCTTAATGAGGGGAAATTTGCCTTTTTACCTTTCTTTTTTCCTCCTATTAATTAGAGCAGTGGGTGGAGATATGGGGTATGTGAAAATCAGTCATATTCTGAGCACTCAAGCCTCAAATGCAGCACAATACAGGATTATTCAAACATATATGAATCAATCAAAATACAACTCTGAGTAAAATAATGATATTTATAACATGGTTAAAACTAATAAACATTGGTTTTACAAATGATGTCCCCTTTAATCAGGGCTTGTCAGTTTCCTGTTGACAAGAGAAACCAGAGAACCAGGAGAAACCCACACGGACACAGGGTCATGAAGGCCCCACCAGCATTAGATCTTCCTAGATGTTATTCTCAGTTGGTAGAGTAGAGTGCTCGTCCTCTGATCTGAGGTCAGCGGTTCGAATCCCGCTCATGACATAAACATTCGTGGTAGAGTGAACCTCAAGCCACAGGTTGGTGGTGCAATCACAACTCCTATATATGAATATATACTCATGAATACTGCGTGGCCATACACCTGCCTTGCCCCACGTGTCTCTGTACACTTATAGAAAGAAAAGCGCTATATAAATATGATGTGACCATATACCATTTATAGAATATTTCATAATCTTAAAGGCACTGTACCTGATGTTTACTGTCTTAAAAAAGTGAAAACACAGTTATTAAGTTATTTTTAATTTTTTTTGCAGCAGCATAAACACATTTTAATTATTCACTGTGATGAGTTTATAAATGATTTTCAGTGTTCAGAGCCCAGAGCAGAGTTTAATGTCACTGTAAAGTTAACAACTAGCACGCTAACAGCGCACTTCCTGGTTTCACTCTACAGTTTGATACAGACAGCACACATCTGTCTCATTTTGACCCTGCTTTTACAATACATATGTAGTGGGACAAACCCATTTGTACTTTCTAACATGAAAAAAATTGTATACAGCCACTAATATCTTGTCCATTTGATTTTGGAACTTACCGTTAGTATCAAAGGGGCTGGTTGTTACCTGTGTAAGTCTGTCTAAATTCGGTTTGATGATAAAAGAGTCCTCTCTAAATCTAATCTAAAACTATTTTGAATGATCAACCACGACTGACACCTTCAAGTGTAGCCTGTAAAATCTTATTCCAGAGTGACCGGTTCAGAAATGGCTATCAATCTTTCTGACTGTCGCCTAATGCATCTTCTTTAGCTGTATAAGCCGCTTTAGATCACAACTCCTCATTCTTAATAAAAATAGCCTGTTTATCCACCCCAAAACACAATATTAGCATCTCAAAGCGCGGGTAAGCTAGGTGTCTCTTCATATATTGTCACTCACTATAAAGACACCCTATCTGCCTGCCGAAACGTGTCAGGAATTACCTCGCCGTCCAAAAACATGCATTAGCCCCCACCTCGGCATCTGCGGCTCTTTTCTGCCGACGTGGCGGTGGAACGCGGCGCTAACCTGGCAGAGGCTAGGCCCAGGCGCGTGTTATCAAGCGCACACATGTGTCCGGGCGCAGATTAGCACGCATTCATCTGCCCCAGTCCGTCAACAAACGTGGCAGCCGTTCAGCCACACACCGGTGCCACGCGATTTCACGGCCTTCTACGTTTTTTTTTCCCTCCACTCCCACAACGTTTTTTTTTGGGGGGGGGAGAAAAAATGTTGTTGGAATGGTACAATCTGGAGTTACACGCACGGGGGATACGGAATTGTCTGCTGATTCACGCTTCCCGTAGACTATTGTTTGGCGTGTTAATATTACGTTTTGGAGAATGACGGTTTAGCATAAAGCGAGCCGGATGACAGCGCGTCCCGTGTGATAGGACAATATTGAGGGAGAGGCGATGAATGGGTTGGTAAAACAGGGCGGGGGGTTTACACACGGAGAGCTACTTAGAGGGGCCTCTGCGCTGGAGCTAAGCCGCTAATAATTCCCACGCCGTGGCCTCAGAACGGAGCCGCACAAAGGGGGACATGCAGATGAATGCAGCCCAGGGTTTAGGGGAGCGCAGAGGTGGGCCCCAGCCACGGAGCTAATAATAAACAGCAGCCAGAGGTAAAGCAGGATGTAATGTATAGTTTGAGGTCTTTGGTTTTAAAACGCAAACATGCTCATAGAAATAGAAATGTAACAATAATCGTCATATTGCAACATCAAAAGTCACATGAGTTGCATTGCTTCGTTAGATCAGCACTAAAAAAGTAGCCAGCTAGTACATATTACCCTGATCTTACCTGTAAATATGCTTGTGCCCAAATAACCTGACAGAGGAGTATGTTTTAGAGATAATAAATAAATAAAATGTTGTTTTACATTAAGAATAATTGAAAGTCCATATAATATTCTTACTTATCTTGTGGGAGGGCACCTGTGGTAAGTATTTATCATAGTTTTACAGCCATGAAGTTGCAGTTTGTGAAGAAATTTAAAGTTACAGGAAGTAGAGCTGTTTTATTTTTGTTTTTTTAGTAGGCATTAAACAATATAACTCAAAATGAAAGCATATAGGTTAAAATAGATTTGACAACAAAAATGTGAACAAATTTACATAATACAGGATTAAGATATTATAAATAATCTAAACCAAGAGTATGGATAGCTTGAAGGGGTGCGGAGGATTTTTTTTTTTGTTTTGGAGGATTTTTAGGTTTGGAGGTAATTATTTATTTCTATTATTAAAAGTTTGAATAGCGGTTTAACTTTGACTGAATTTGGCTTTGTGGAAATGGTATTTACCTAAAGGTATAAACAGATTGACAATATATTGCAATTTTGAGAAAGGTAAGGGGTTATATTGTGGTATTTAATTTTGATTGCTTTTGATGTTTTATGAGT
This sequence comes from Rhinogobius similis, assembly GCA_019453435.1. Taxonomy (NCBI): domain Eukaryota; kingdom Metazoa; phylum Chordata; class Actinopteri; order Gobiiformes; family Gobiidae; genus Rhinogobius; species Rhinogobius similis. Next base: position 2,687,140 of record CM033626.1, read on the forward strand.
AAACAGTGAGAATCCCTCTGTGATGTCATCAAAAAGCGAGGTACCATTGAAAATACAGGGACAATTTACAGTAACTGACGCATTTTTCTGACAGTTTAAACCATCATTCAACAATATAAGGGTGTTATCAGGTATTATTTACTGTAAATTATGAACTATTGTGTAATTTATATTGATTTTGGCCCTTGTTTATGGTCTGGTTGCTAGGTAACCGTTGTAGAATTGATGATTGATGTCATATTTGCTGCACATATTCAACCAGGAAGCAACATAAACTTTCCAAAAACTGTCAAACTGAGGACAAATAGGCAAAATGTTTAGTAAAATCTTAAATATAATCATGTTCAGTACATTTTAGTCCAATGTGTAGTGTGTGTAGTCAAATGTGTTAGATGGGCTTTAAAGCTGAGGTTTTTAAAAACGTTTTTCCCTCCAAAGGGAATCTTGTAAAAGCAGCAAACTGCTACTGTGTGCTGTCAGCATCTAATAATAAGGTAATTAATATCTCATCGACCCGGGAATAAGAGCCAGCTCTGATTGGATGTGCTGGGGCGGCTGCGGAAGTTTTATTTTGCCGTCTGAAAAAAGCTGTTCTAAAAAGAGCTTATGCCTGAAAATGTATAGCAAGACACGCTTAAAAACTTTCTTCAGGTTTTGCTGTGTATAAAACCTCAGCTTTAAGTTACAGTTCTACAGCATTTCACACAATTCACACGTTATTTATATCTTTAAAATAAAAGTGCAATAGAAAGTATATTTTAAGTGAGAGTATAACAGCGATTTTTACAGTTGTCGTGACGTTATAGAACAAAGATCAATGGCAGGTTATTTCATTCTGAAGGAGCTTAAAAGTCGAAGACTTTCGCACCGGCCTCTGTGAGGAACTCCAAAGAACAGATACATTACATTCTGAGATATTATAGTGGTAATCTCTAAAACTCCCTTCATCTGTCTGTCTGTCTGTCTATAATAGCTTTCTCTTTTTCAGGGGCATGTCCAGACTTTTTTTTACTTGGGTGACCGAAGGGTGGCACCCAGTCTTACATTGAAGCTTTAACACTCACATCTTTTTTTGTTTTTATTATAAATGTGTTTGTAATCATTTGTTTTTGATTTAAAAAATTAAAACAAACGCCTAGCCTTGACCGTTTGCCTGATGTCCATACCTTCTCTCTCCATATTTAGTCCAGTCCGATAAAGCTTTCAGGCCATAAACATCTCTTTTCTTCTTTTCTCTTTCATTAGATGTAGAAATACTCCCAGAGCTTAGACGAAGTGAGTCTGACACGGTGAGATAAACCACTGTCCGTTGAGAATTGTTTGTGGATTTGACCCATGGCCTGTGGGGCGGCTCCTCGCTCCAGAGCCGGGGCCCGTGGGAGCAGCTCAAAGATAAGCCTACGGGCCAGTATTAGGCAGAGATTGGCGGCCACATTTCTGTCAGTGAGCCCCGGGGCAGCTGTGACGACAGAAGTACGTTACCATCATGTACTTGTGACGTGTGAGGTGGAAATGAATCGTGCATGTTAAAAGCGTACTGTGGAACTTTTCTGGAGGGGTCTCAAAGAAATGTTAGTACTTTGCATGGAATTTTCCTCAGTACGACATTCAACTTTTCAAGGTATTTTAGAAACAAATTTAAAAAATACACAAAAACTTGTATTTGCTTGAACATTACAGTTAATAACATCAGACGAGCAGGTGGCATTTAACCTGCTCACACCAGATGGATATGTGTATCACTCATTATCGCTCTGGACAGGCTCTCACCGAAAGCTGTCAGGAAAATGTGTAACGACATGACGAACATTTGAACTGATCAGCGTCACAAAAGCAAAATAAGCCGAGAAATTAATAAATCCAGTTGAGAGAAAAGCACAGACTTCTTCCTCGTCCTCAGATGCACAAAGCACTTCTATGTGCACGTCTTCAGAAGCAAAACAGTCCGTAAATGTGTTGAAATAGGCCAAATGACATCGTTGTCGTCATATGTGTTTAGGTTGGCTATTTGACTTCCGCCCAAACCACAATGCTGCGCTGCGATTGGTCCAGCACACAGCGGCTCAAACCCAACAGTGGGACACCACCCAGATGTGGAAGTGATCTGGTTGTGATGGTAAGAGTTAACTTATGTTGCTAAATGTGACTAAACTGTTATATTTATGACTGGTTTATGTTTTATTTTGTATTATGTAAGATGAGACAAGACATTTGTTTATTTAAAGTCACTGCTGCTCACATTTTCCTAACCGTACCCTGTTCCTAACCGTACCCTTTACCCTAAACTTCATAACTTTAGATGACAAATGGTAGCAGACAGTCTAGTATTAACCCTTTCCCAAAGCACCACTTCTGTTGCCACTTTAATGAGGTTGACACGTCTTTACTGCAGTTTGTTTAGTGATTTTTGGCTTTACAAATGCAGAAAAATTAGATTCGTGGTGCCATCATATTATTAATTTAGTTCAAATCTGGGTGTAAAATGGGCAGTTTCATCCATTTTCAAGTGTCAATGCTCAGACTACAAATGTTCCATATAACATGACATACAGTGGGTAGAATTTGTGGGAATTTTTAAACACATTTTCTCTTGTGTATATATATATATATATATATATGTATGTATATATATGCATTTTCTTAATAAAAAACAGAACATTGAAAATGACACAGAGATTAAGTAATAACAAAAACATCCAAAAAGAAAGCATAAAATCTTTTCCAGCGTGCAAGTCCAATTTGGTCCAAAGCCTGTCAAAAAGGTCAATTTTTAAATAAAATGTAATTTTTCCATTTTTCAAGTGTCAGTTATAATTTGGGTCCAGTCTTTGCAATTCTGTCCTTTTGTCAATGTCCTTTTTCCAAAGATATCCATGTATTGTGTCCATGGCAGTAGTTCTGAGGCCCAAATACATAGTTCTGAAATTGACTGTGATGTCAAAAACAGCTCGCAGTCCAATATTTATGAACAACAGGACAGTCTCACATGGTAATGATGGACCACTTAGCTTTACAGACCTTTTCACAGACATGGACAATTCGCACTGGACTAGAAACACAGACGACGTTCATAATAATTACAATTTACCCGAGGTCTGCAGGCAAAACTAATCCCGTCCAAATAGAGCTTTTAAGAAGCTCCAGCTACAGTAACGCTAAGCAGGCTTAATGATCTTTGTTTTGTGTTTCACCCGCTGAGCACAAATTAAATGAAGTGCTATTTATCAAGTGCTTTAACTAAACTTTTAATGGCAGTAAATACAAACTAAGTCGTGCTTCAGTGCCTGGAACCTTGCTCTCCAGCGCTGCCCGAGGAGCCAGGTAATCAGCGCGGCGTATCCAGGCATGAACGATGAGCTTAGCCATCTGAATATTCAAGGTTAGGCCGCACGTTCTCGCTCCAGCGCGCTCCAGTCGGCCTGCTCCCCGCGTCGGACGTGTTTTACTCTTCCCAAAGCCGCTGGTGCAGGTTATTAGTCATAATTTATGTTTATCATCTCTTGTTCGGCGCTGACTCCGACAAAGCGCTTAACGCGGCAGCATATGTGCGCGGGGCGGTGTTAATAGCTGCTGCACAGAGGAGCGCTTCAAGGATCTAAATCATGTCAAACAAATACAGACGAATGGTGCGGAGGGAGCGCAGTCATTATCAGCACTTCAGAGAGCCGCGCTCAAACAAAGAGGTTAGCTGAGGGTAACGCTAACACGAGCAGCAGCGGGTGAGCACAGAAAACAGGGCCAGCGAGGGTTAAAGAGGGTCATTAATTCTACTAATGTGCCCTCACTTCTCGTCTTGATGGAGCTGTTATCAACTGGATCAAGTTAATACTTTGGTCTGCGCTAACCACACACCTCCTCTAGTGGTCCATGTGCACCTTTAAAGTGCACATGACAGGTTTTTAGGATTTTCTCACTTTGACTTTATTCAGTGTATTAACGCCTCTTGTAAATCTAAGTTTCACATCAATCCGGTCGCTGTTTATATATAAATAAATGTATTTGACCCTCCAGCAAAATAAAGGCGTTCACGTGTATTTTTCTTTGTCCAGTAAAAACATCTGTGAGTTTTGGTGCAGTGTACAGGATGGTTTCTTGGTCATTTCCCAGTATGATGTCATCATTTACAACCAGGAAATACAATTAAAAACCTAAAAAAAAAAAAAAAAATCTAAACTAGGGTAAAATTTGTAAAAAAAAAATTTGCAGAATTTGAAATGTAGTTATCTTAACTGCATTTTAGTTAAATGAGTAGTCCAACCTGTCATAGGCACTTTAACTTCAGCAGGTCAGATCTGTGGAGAGGCAAGCCTGCTCACAGTTTTTTATAAATGATAGACATGTTTAGTGCCATAGGGATTATACATATGCACAACATTCGACATTTTGACAGTTACCTGTATGAGAGTGAACGGTGAGCAGGGGCGTCAGACTGGGGGGGCAGGGCAGGCCCAGGGCAGGAAAGGGGCCTCAAAAGCATGTGAGGTTTTTTTTCAGTTAGATTTTTAATATATTTTTGTTGTAATAAAATGCATTGTGGTTGAGTAAAGTCCTTGAGAGACTAACTACAATTACACACAACATCCGAGGGCCCCGAAGAAAATCATCGTTCCAATTTTAACCAAGTTGTTACCAAATAAAACTAGTGATTATAATTTGCAGTTTGTGTATTTTCTAATTGTGATTATGCATTTCAAGATGTTTGTGAAACTGGTCTGGTAGTTATTGCAAAAACAAGTACTGTAATATAAGACACAGGATGTCCATAAATTCAATTAAGATAACTGAATAAAATAAATGAATAACAAGTTTCCAAGTGTTGAGGAAATGTATTGTTGTCAGGTGATTTTGAAGTGTCCTGTATCTCCAACTGCTGTTTGCAAACAAGATAGCTAAGCACTGCACAGTCGGAGAAACTACTTTCAGTTTCTATCAGCTTTATAAAGTTAAGCAAAACAAAAGCTCCACTGACAAAGATTTGCCAAAAAATTAAGCACAGAAACAAATTCTCAGTTTTTGCATTTTTTTGGTCTAATTTTTTGGTGACGTCACACACAACATATTTCTCGCTTATGGGTCCTTTGCATCTGTCCACTGATCGTAAACATTTTTTCACATAATAATGTAAAACCTGTGTTGTCCCAGTGCAGATATATTGTAAAAGCAGCTCTGTGAGACTGCAGCGTGTTTGTGTTTGTATTATGTCATGTATGTTTGTGTTATACTATGGATCCTGCCTCCAAGACAGGTCTCTCCAGTCGGAGACAATTAAAATCAAACCTGAACCTGATAGAGCGTTTTGTTTTCTTTTAAAAATGGAAGCATGCTAGTTGTAATGTGACATCTGCTCTGAAAGTTGGAAAGCACTTCTAAACTCATCGGAGTGAATCATTTGGATGTTCAGACTGAAGTGAGTGAGCAAGAACTTTGGACCTCTGCAAACTGTTTATGAACCAGCTCTGGTTTTGATGTTTTTAGTATCGAAACAGTTGCTAACTACATGGTAAAGCACCTTTAAGGACGCCCAATCCTTCCTTTTACATAACTTCACCATATACCATGTCTACAGCACTTCTGTGTCTAGGCCTTTGTTCAAGAGTAAAAAGAGTTTTTAACGTTACCACAGATAAAAGCAAACTCAAAGCTTTCTTTTCTGGTTGGGCGTTTTAATTTCAGCAGACCAAAGGACTGATTTTACTGTCATATTGTTGTGTGTATTGCCTGTTAAGTGTGTATTATTTGTCTGTATTTTAACTTTTTATTGCGAAGCAGTTTGTGACTTTGCTGTTTGTTAAAGGTGCAATACAAATAAACTTTACTTACTGTAAAACAGCTGTCACACTAACATCAACTTATATTCAAGCCACATCCCAAAGAAATCAATAAAGGGAAAGCTTCTCTGTCCTGTTTGTGTTGGTTGATTATATATCTGACCAAAACTGAGCCCAGACTGTGTCAAAAACAAAACAAAATCAGCGGCGGCTGCTTGGACTCTGAAGTGAAGAATACACTGTGTTTGACGTCACATTTCATGATCCCATACATTCTTACTTAATTTCTTTCTTTCCTCATTCCAGAAAAAGCATAGAGGCAGTGGCAGGTGGTGGACCCTTCATGAAAATCTTGAAAATTTCTGACCTTAACACATCTTAATTTGCCTCAAAGCATTAGCAAAGACTTAATCTGAATATATAGTTTATTAAGGAAGATTCAGGCTTAGTAACTATTTAACTAACGGTTAGATTTAAACATGTTAAGTATGGAGCCTGAATCATACTTAATGAACTATTTGTTTGATTGATTGAAGTCTTTGTTTCTTGCTTTATTAAGGCAGGAATAAGTGTAGTCATGATAAGGGTTAGCCATTTATTCAAAGCATTCAGCAATGGATTACTAAGAAACTGGCAAGGTTTGTTAACAATTCATAATTTAAGACGGTATGGGGACGTCCAATTGCCCCCCGTTTGAACCATTCGTAAAAGTGTGTGTGTGTGTGTGTGTGTGTGCGTGCGTGCTTGTGTGCGTGCGTGTGTGTGTGTGTGTGTGCATACACTGCAAACAATGCCAAAATATCTGTAAATTCAAATTACAATAAACAACATATGGTCCGGTCACAGTTTAGAGAGAGACGGTCTTATTGTCAGAGCAACACTCCTGCAGGACTGGTTGGTGCTATTTTGTGCCGGTTGGTGTCGGTTGGTGTTGGTTGGTGTTGGTTGGTGCTGGTTGGTGTTGGCTGGTGCTGGTTGGTGCTGTTTTGTGCCGGTTGGTGCCAGTTGGTCCTGGTTGGTGCTGGTTGGTGCTGGTTGGTCCTGGTTGGTGCTGGTTGGTGTTGGTTGGTGCTGGTTGGTGCTGGTTGGTGCTGGTTGGTGCTGGTTGGTGTTGGTTGGTGCTGGTTGGTCCTGGTTGGTGTTGGTTGGTGTTGGTTGGTGCTGGTTGGTCCTGGTTGGTGCTGGTTGGTGTTGGTTGGTGCTGTTTTGTGCCGGTTGGTGCCAGTTGGTCCTGGTTGGTGCTGGTTGGTCCTGGTTGGTGCTGGTTGGTGTTGGTTGGTGCTGGTTGGTGCTGGTTGGTGCTGGTTGGTGTTGGTTGGTGCTGGTTGGTGCTGGTTGGTCCTGGTTGGTGCTGGTTGGTGTTGGTTGGTGCTGGTTGGTGCTGGTTGGTCCTGGTTGGTGTTGGTTGGTCCTGGTTGGTCCTGGTTGGTGTTGGTTGGTGCTGGTTAGTGTTGGTTGGTGCTGGTTGGTCCTGCTTGGTGCTGGATGTTGCTGGTTGGTGTTGGTTGGTGCTGGTTGGTGTTGGTTGGTGCTGGTTGGTGCTGGTTGGTGTTGGTTGGTCCTGGTTGGTGCCGGTTGGTGTTGGTTGGTGTTGGTTGGTGCCGGTTGGTGAAATAAAGTTGAACAGCCCTGGTTTATGGTTTAATGTAAATGTCTGAAGAAAGTAAAAGAACACTCATTGTGTCATTAATGAGAGATGTGGATTAAATAAGTTTTCTTCGTCTCATTCACTCCAGTGTTTGGAAGAATACTTTGAAAATATATTTAGTCACAGAGACTGAACACCTGCAGTAAAATATCTTTGTAACATACTCTGTTATTTGGTCAAACACTTAGAATACGTATCATTGAGTAGCATTATATTAAAGTGTGACAACATGGCATGAGGTTAAAGCGGCCTATTTTTCACTGTTTGTTCTGCTTTCATTTATAAGAATAGGGCACTTTTATCACAAATTAGCAAAGGAAAAAGCACACATGCTCTCACTGTAAGAGCTGAGTTTTATAGTTTTCTCACTCATTTCGTAAAGTCTGAATCCTAAATTGTTTGATCAAGTACAGCAATGTAACTTCTGATCTAAGAAAAGTAACTGTCACCAAAAGAAAGTGCACTGTACCAGAATACACTCTAAATTAGCGTTCTGGACTGGTATCAGCACATATTCTGTTGCTGCACTACACTACTCCTTTCTGGACAACATATATCAATTATTGTCCTGTTGTTGTGGTCTGACTGCACTGACTGTCAACAAGGATTCTACCATTTATGTTCCACTGTAAATTAAAAATGCCCAAAAAGAAAATTGCCCACTTCATAACCTACCGTGGTTCCAGAAGTGTATTTCACATTCATTTTCCCATAGACTTTTCAAAAGACTCAAATATTAAGAGTTCAAATGCACGACGAAGGTTAAGCAGCTCTGTGGTAAATAATGTCCATAACACGGTTTGAAAAAAAGCTGAGTCTGGCATATGTGCTTTCCACTCAGCTACTGAGCAGCACAGCAAAACATGTTAATAACTTGGTGGTTTAAAAAGTTCCAGAAACAGAATTTAAACCAAATATAAAGACTTGTGGACAGAGCTTTTAAACTTTTAAAGGGGATGTATATGTATGAGCTTTTAATCTCGTCACAGCAGTGTTTCTCATCATTCTTTTACTCACAGTTGTACTTTGATTGATTCCTGTATGTTTGAGTTAATCCTGTTTTGTCCTGCAACTGAGGCTCCAGTGCTCAGAAAAGTCCTGTTTTCACCTACCACCTATCCCCGCCCACATCACTTACTGGCAAGGTAATGGATCAATCGATGAACAAAAGATGTACAATACTTTAATATAGTTTAAAGGTCTCATAGCTTGCTCAATAGGACATTTACGTCATATTGTGTTGTGAGTCATTCATCTCATGATAGTTATTCAAAAAGCATGCCTCTCTTGAATCAGCGTCATAGAATCTTGGTCTTATTGAGTGGAACATAAAGTGATGTCACTGGAGAAACTGGAAATACTTCATCAGCCGTTCTGATGCCAAAACTGCATCACAGCGCATTACATTATCTATGAACCATGGAGCCTGCTAACAGTACAGCGGCAACACTGTTTGATAACTGTTACAAATGAATCAAAATAGCTGAAATTGTATTATTTTTAAATTATTAATTTCACAAAAAACATGTACAAGTAGCCACACCCACTTTGGAAATCTAACCAGTTGTCTGACAATCCTGAACAAAGTTCTGCAACAACAACATGATGTTTGTCCTCACAGCTCCAGGTGAAGGACAAACCTCTTCTTATGAAGTATGACACAACTTTGAAACAAAGTTTGAAACAGCAAAAGGACAAGATAAAGTCAAAGAAGAGCATCAGTCTGTAAGAGACGTTCTTAAATGGGAAAATAGGTCCAAGTCCTGTCCAAGAGCAACACAAACCAAACAGAAGTGAGTTAGCTGTTAAAAGTGGGCTACATTCAACAGTAGACGGCTTTATTGTTTTATGATGATCAAATAATACAAATAAATCCCTGGTGGAAGTTTGAGTCCTGCTCTTGCCAAATATGTTTCCTCAGTTTGCACGTGCTCAGTACATGCGTTCACATGACACAGGACTCTGGATACTGTGGGACTATCACAGTGAGTGTCCTGGTCACTCATGACATGAACACACACTGAAACACTGACTCCACAGGATCAGACTCATATATTGCAAAGTTGAGGCTTGAAGGTAATATTTCTTCATGGCAGAAAAGCAAACTGTTTGACATTCCTAGTAGCACAGTTTGGAAAAATATCTAGTTGCCCAGTTTTGTGATTAGATTTATGTTTTATTGATTCTGTTCAAAGTTCACAAAATTAACACAACCAGGAGGATTGACAAAAGACTGAAAAACGTACTGACAAACCAATTAAAGAATGACCTGTTTGGGCTTTTGTCACCTTTTTTCACTTGTAGTTGTTACTTTTAGATGCATTTTGTCACTTTTAGTCACGTTTTATTTCACCTAGTTGTGTTTATTTGCGTTTGTGATGCTTTTAGTCACATTTTTGTGGTTTATAGTCACATTTTTGACATTTTTAGACACATTTTTGTCATTTGTTTCAGAACATGTTTTAACTAATCTAAACTACGGGGTTGGCAGTTTGTATGAAGAGTAAAACAGGATGTTTTTTTGTTCATGGACGAAATGATTGCACTTAAAAAATGGCAGCTTTTGTGATTTTCGTCCATTCAGATTGTGATTTTGATTGTGCAGCTCTAATTCCCAGCCTGAAAATTCATAAATGTTGCTTATTTTTGTTGTAATGTCTTAGAATCTTAAGTATTTAGAGCAACTTTATTTCACCAAGGGCCAGATTTTTTCAGATGGTTTTGTCCATCAGGCCAGAAACAAGTTTACTTTACTTACTTAACACTTTAGAACATCTGCAGAACTGAACCAGGACTAAACCAGGACTGAACCAGGACTAAACCAGGACTGAACCAGGACTGAAATAGGGCTGAACCAGGACTGAACCAGGACTGAAATAGGGCTGAACCAGGACTGAACCAGGACTAAACCAGGACTAAACCAGGACTGAACCAGGACTAAACCCGGACTGAACCAGGTCTGAACCAGGACTTGCTATTGGTTCAGAACTGTCTGAACCAATAGCAAAGATAGCATATTGTCTATATTTTTGTCAGATGGGGGGAGGGCCTGATGTGGCCCCTGGGCCTTAAGTTGAATGATTGATGCAGAGAGACTTCTCGATGGAAAGTCCAAACAGAAGTCGGAAACAAACATAATCTGTCTTTTTATTCATCGTGTATTTGAAGTTGTAGTTGAAATCTGTACATTTTCCTGATTTAACAACTCTTTTTAATAAACCTTCTTAAACGAAACCAAAGCTTTTTTTTCCTCCCTCAAATTTAGATAAAACATGTCAAACAGTTTGCTCATTTATAGCGACTCGTCCTGTCAAAAACCCGGTGTAAAAAGCTGCTCGGGCGTCATAAAAGCGTGATGGGTTTGTGCTGGCACGCATTAAGGTGAATGATGGTGGCGTGTGTCGTGTGATCTTTTAATAAATCATAACCATCTGTGAACCTCACCTCGCGCTCGCTAACACTCCTTTAAATTTTGCATGTTTAAATTAATCATAAGTCATCTGTTAGCGCATTAAGGGCCGTGCGTTTAAGCGGCGGAGAAAAGCGCCACAATATTGGACAAACGCGCCACATTTTCTTGCATTTCCTTCCGTCTCTTTTCCTTTTTTTCGTACATTCCCAGACGTTTATTGTTGCGAACGGAAATATGAAGTGTATTTATGTCCGTGGCAGCTCCATTATGCGCATCCCGGAATATGATTTATTCCGTAAAAAGATGCTCATTCCAAATCATTAAAAAATGGCAACAATCTGCGTCTGTGTGTGTGTGTTTTTTCTTTTCCTCTCGCATAAATATGGCATGTGCGAAATGTGCAAGGTGGCCGGCGTACAGAAGGTGTAGAGGTGGGATAAATTTAATTACAGCTTCAGATATTCATTTGGCAAATATATCAAGGTGGTAGCGGCGGCCCAGAATGGCACGGCAGTCTGGCATCGGCTCGCAATGGTAATCCCGGGGAAAACAGAGCAGACATTTATAGAATTTATGGAAGAAACCGGACCGTTCCAGATCTCTGATGAGGTGCGCTGCGTGGCTCGGGGGTTTGACAAATAATGCGAGATGTTTTGCAAGTTTCCGAATTCACTTCACCGCGTCGTCGTCGTCGTTGTTGTTGTCGTTGTTGTTGTTGTCGTTGTTGTCGTTGTTGTTGTTGTCGTCGTTGTTGTTGTCGTTGTTGTTGTCGTTGTTGTCGTTGTTGTCGTCGTTGTTGTTGTTGTCGTTGTTGTTGTTGTCATTGTTGTTGTTGTTGTTGTTGTTGTTGTGATGGTCTTACCTGTGCTTGACTTCAAACTGACACGTTGCATGTCTTAATTTTCGGGGTTTGAGTGAGTGCTTCAGGCAGAGGAGAAGAAGAAGGAGTTGGATTTGGAAGTCAGTTTGTGGAAGAGAAATAATGCTTTTATCAATTAAAAACTAAAAAGATATCTTGAGTCTTCGGCTGCAAAAAACAGTAAAAATCATCATAATCTTATCTTATTTTGATCATCGTAATTGTTGTTTGCATTCTACAGACTCTAAAACAGCAGAAATTTTTTCAGAAAGACAATGGTATTATAGAATCAAAGAGTCAAAAAAAGAATAAACAATTTCTGATTTTCATACTTTGAATAATTCACTTTATTCATAAATCATCTTAAGATACACAATCCCAAACACGGTGTTTTTGATGTAAACAAACTACGCCAGTACAATAAGGATTATGAGACATAAATGTTTCATCCACATGTGCATAAGCTTGGTTTGAACTTGGAGTTTTATTGTGATGCCATTGAGGAGAACAACAGGGGGTCCTGAAAGGGTCCCTGATCACAAACCCAGAGATCCTCTGATCCAGAAGCCTTCAGTCCATGTGTCAAACTTTTTTTGGTTAAAACTGTATTACAAAGTCTCTGTGTACAATAGAAACAACCAATAATGTGCTGCCCGTGGCCATGTCTCATCCCCATTTCACACTGAGCGGTCCCGTCAAGTAAAGAATCCGAAATACGAAAAAAAAACAAAAAAACGAAATAATAACAATAAAATAATAATAGTAATGCATTAGTCCCATTTTTTCCAGACGCTCAAAGTCGCTGTACAGTTCCATGCCTTAGTCCTGTCCTCCACTCTCAATGTTGATAAACCACAGCAGTAGCCACAGCTGCCCTCGGACAAACTGACAGAAGTGTGGCTGCCAATCTGCGTCGTCGGCCCCTCCCACCACCACCACTCTCATTCATGTAAGAGATCAGACGAGAACACACGTGACTAAAGGAAACAAATCAAAATGCCTAGTAGATTTTTGGGCGGCCTCGTGTGGTGTCCCGGGTGTGTGAGGGTGCACAGGCCCCTCGTCCTGGCCTCACTGTCTGTTGTAGTCTGTCCCACTCACCTTATTCCTTTCAAGTTTCTTCTATTAGATCTGGAGAACCTGATTTTCACGCCGCGAAACCTGAAGTAGGTTTTTAAATCTGTGTAAGTCGTCCGGAGCTCTCATAAACATTTCGGCACATCGGTAATATTCACAAGCATTCATTTTCAGCTTTTTTCAGACGTTTGTATAAAACAGGTGGACCATCTGAGTGCAGCCAATCAGAGAGCGGCTTTCAGCTTTCATGTTGATGAAGAACAAAAAAAAAGGGTTTTATTATTAGAATCAGAATCGGTTTATTTCCATTGTCAGTGATCAAAATTCTCAAACATAAGAACTTGCTTTGACGTAGAGTTCAGCATAAAACAATGAATAAAATAGCAGCACAATATATATAAAAAGGCATTCATACAATTAGGAATGAAATAAAATAAAATAGACTTAGACTATATACAGCAATGTAGCCAGAGAGTGCAAATGGATGAAGATGCAGTTAGCAGTGGTCTTTTTTAATCACAAAGTTCTGCTTTTACAAGATACTCTTTGAGAGAAAACACACTGTACTCATTTACAACAAAAAGGCAGGTATAACAAACATGACTGATTGCAAACATTTTTATGAAAAACCTGCATTCCTCCTCTGAGCAGACTCATCTCTCTACAGATCTTATCTGTAACTCGACCTGCAGACGTCATCCGCTTGTCTCCATGGAGATAAATATGTTCAGTGCCATATTGAAGAACATTTCAGGCAAAGCAGTAACATCTGTATTGAAAAAGAAAAGTGACACAGTGCTCCTTTAAACTGTGATGTCCTTAACCCTTCGGTGCCCTTTGTGGTGCACACGCTGTGACCCGGCAGGAGGGGCACAGGTGAGGCAGCGGCACACTTCCTCTGCCTGTGGCCCGTTTGAGCTCCGCACCAGTCGTTTGGGAGTGCAGGGGCCCGCCGGAGAGCACGGGGGCGGCGCCTGGTGCTGTGCCAAGAGCATCCTCCGTCTCAGAACCTGAGAGAGAGCAGCCCACCTCCTGGAGCACCTGCGGGTCCTGAACAGCCGCCGTGTGTGTCAGATACACAAGATGTATGGAATGTAAGGTGACCTACTTAAAGCCACCGCAGACTCATCTGTTTCAGTTAGAGCGCATTAGCAGTGCACGGTTACAGCTAAAGTGGCACAAGCTCAAACTATCTGTGCATCATCTGAGACAAAACCACTCACTTTAGTTTGTGTGCAGTTTGTGTAAGTTATGAAAAATGAATGTTTTGTTGCAAAGTTTACTAAATGATGAACAGCAGAACATTTTAAGGACATATTATGCTAAATGGATGGATTTCTTCCTCACTTTTAACCCTGTTGCAAATTGTTCCCCATCAAAACATATTGTATTTATCTTCTTTCATCCTGTTTCTGTTTCATTCATCCTGTTTATGAGGTCATCTTGCTCTGAGCCTCAGAAAACATTACATTTTTTGTAAATTTCCCAGATTTGTGACGAGCTCCGGAGGTTTCCTGTGCTGTTTTTAAGTCATAAATCACCACCAGAGCATTTCTGACTCAAATCAACTTTTACACATTGCACGCTTACAATAGTGTGTCGGGGCGAGCTAACTTTCATTTATTTCCCCATGGTAATTATCTTTACTGTCAGTAGATGGAGTGCAAGCACCAAATCCTGATGAGGAAACGCCTGACTGAGAAAAAGTATGTATTTTAAAGGAGCTGTACCTGATTTTTACGTTCTGAAAAATGTAAACAAAATATAATAAGACGAAATAAAACATAACTATTTCAGCAGAGTTTACCGCAACAATAACGCTAACAAACATTAGCATGCTATCAGTGCACTTTAGAATTATCCACAGACAGCACACAGCTGGAGCAAAACAGGTTTTTACTTTACAGGGAAAAAAATCTGATGCAGCTCCTTTAAGTTGAAAGTAAAGAGCATGTTTAAAGGTCAAAACAACACAAATAATGCATGATGTGCCCTTTAAGAATAATTATTAATCATTTTGAGCAATTTTGTCTTGTATTACAGTTTCAAAAGGAACGCAACCCATTTCTGAGCTTAATGCCATAATTGCCAGCAGAGGGCGCAAGGACGTTCTAGTGCACAGAGAAGTGAAGCAGTGTGAATGAGGCTAAAACAATAGCTTCTGCTTCAAAGCTGAGAGGCATCTTAGTCACTGAAATGTCTGACTTCCGAAACGCGGTGGAGCACTTCCTGGATTACCTTATGACATCACAGTGTGGAACGGACCTTTCAGGTAAAATACAGTGTTGCTTTAACGGTGCTGGGTAGCTTTTTTTGGTTAATTCTGAGGTGAGTTTAAAGAGTTAATGTGTTTGGCCACTCATCCAAGTAGTTTCTTCCATTTCTCAAGTCACTGCTTTGCATCTGTCTAAAGACATTGTTCCACAACATGGCTTTAAACGTATCCATGGAGATGAGCAGGAGACACCACCAGGCCACGTTAAGGGAGAGGTGTTTGGTTTTTTTCTTCTTTTTTTATAATGAAAACACTTGTACCTGAATTAATGCAACACAGATAAGTTTAATGTCATACTGTGGAACATTCCAGTAAGATCTCCATGGAGACAAGCAGGTGGTTACCCTCCACCAGAGACGTTACATACTGCACAAAACCAAAGTGTAAAAGAAAACATAAGGAAATAACGTTATATATTAGGGTTAAAATGTCAAAAAGTTAAATGGAACTGGAACTGGAATATTAAATGGAACCCTCCAAACTTTTATTCATCTGTTTCTGCTTCCTGTTTATGGAACTTTTTGAGGACTTTTTCCCATTCTTTATTATTATATATTTTTAAGGTTTTCCAGCCTGAATGCTTTATTTGACAGGACAGGTGTAGCGTGAAATGGGTAGAGAAGTGGTTTAGACATTTGGAAAAGGTGGAAGGCTGGAATCAAACCCACAAAGGCAAGGCAAGTTTATTTGTAGAGCACCATTGATACACAAGGCAATTCAAAGTGCTTTACACAAAAATTTAAATCACAAAACACATTTTCAAAACCGCTTTAAAAGAGAAGAGTGCAGATAAATCTTTCAGTTATATGCACGTCTAAACAAAACTGATTTTAGCCTGGATTTGAACCACACATGTGCAAAAGCCTTATCCACTGCGCCACTGGCAAGCACTGCTTTTTCCCCATTCTAAGATTGAATATTTTGTTTACTAATTTGTTAATTACTATTGCAAAGGTTCTAGGTCCAAGTGGCTAAAGAGAGGAGGTTTGCCAAAGTCTGGGTTGTATAGTTTGAAAACACTTGCTGCAAAACTTCAGGCCTTATCGACCGGAGCAGGAGACAGTGGCCTGTGGCTGAGCCTTATCTTCAGCCAAGACCCGTCCAAACACAGCTCTCATCGTGGCCCCCCAACAAAGACCCTCACCTGCCGTCCTGCCAAAGGATGAGGACGAGACGTGCTCTGAGCCCTGCTGCTGCCAGAGGTTCATTCCAAAGGTATCCATCTATTGTTTTCATCGCATCAGGTGCATGTTTTATGACCCACTGTTTTAACGTCAAGGCCCAATCATTTGTGAGTTATTTATCAAAATAGGTTCCTTTTCAATATGTTTTTTTTTTTTTCTTTTCATACAGTACAGTAAGCACTTGTTAAAATATACAATGACAGCAGTGACATTTTTGAACTATTTGACAGTTCAGTTGTAGATATTAATCAAACAAGTGCGAGGGACAGAACATTTAGATTTATGCATTAAAAATGGCAAACAAGCAGCGTTGGGAAGTCCCTGAACACATGTACCGCTGACCATAACTATATTCAGAATACCATTTTAGAATAACTGTATTTGGGTACAGTTTTGTTTGATGGTTACTTTCTAAAATTAGAGGAATACAATGTGGTATTTGATCATCAGGTTTAAAACTGCACTAAATTAGTCAGAAAAATACAAAACACAGCCCTTATACTGGGTGAATGTGCAATATTTTCTTCTCTACTTCGTGATGAAGGTTCTTTTTTCTTAGAAATAAATGCAGAACAAACTGCGAAAAAAAATAAAATAATAATAATATAATTTCTAATCTATAGTATACACTGTGTAGAATCATAATGCATTATACTTGATATTTGATTCAAATCCACTTATTTTTTGTAGTGGCCAAAATCTCAACAACAGCTGCCTCGGGTAGAGAGCACCTTTTTGGACGCTCAAAGAAGCTTCACATTGCATTATTCTTTCACTCCACAGTAGACGGTGGTAAGATACTACTGAAGCCACGGCTGCCCCGGGGCAGAGTGGTGGAAGAGAGGCTGCCAATCTGCACCATCGGCGCCTGGGACCAGCAACCACTCTCATAGTAGGCAGGTCTACTTAGCTTCTGATCTGTTGGAAATGGGCTCTGGCAAGTACAGCCACCAAAAGTAAAGTGTGAACACAGCACTGAACACCACGTCACCAAATATGTTATGAAATACATTTGAATGCATGTGGTCAGTATTCTACATTTTCAAAGTATTCTTCCCAACTCTGGTGACAGGACTGACGTGAAACAAATGCCCTGTGCAGTTTCCAAACATGTAAAAGGTAAAAAAAGATTGAAGAGAAAGAGCACTCTTCCTCGCTCAGGTCGTGGGAAAGTTTCTTCTGAATCTAACTCTTGTTGATGGTGTCAGTGAATGACAAAAAACATTTACGACTGAAACTTTGTGAAACACTGAGCTCACATTGAGAGCAATAAGAAAAAGTGGTTATTTTGCCTGCAGTTTACACTAGTTTCATTTTGCTGAAGACAAGAACTCCTACTCAGGGACAGGCCCAATGACTTTACTGTGACAGAAGAGTTACATTAATGTCCCCGTGACACAGAATTATACCTGTGGCACTTTATTAAAGGAGACATTTTACATATTGAACTAAAATGGCTTTATAACACATACATACAGAATCATTGCCTTCCTGTTCAAAACAGCAGATCTGATAAGCCCCGCCTCTTCATTGTGACATTTCACTGTAAAGAGCCTCAGATTTCATTTACATGTTTTTATTTTTGAAAAGTGTATACATACTGTTTATTTGTTTATTTGTTTATTTAAATGGATCCCATTAGCTGAAAGCGAAGCAATCAGCTAGTCTTCCTGGGTCCATTGCAATCATATCAAAACATACAACCAACACAATAATAAATTATCATTGCAATATTAAAATTTCCTTACAATGCATAAAAGTTCATTACACAAATTATTTCACAATTTTTCAATGGAGGACAAAGTACACATAGAAATAACATTTCTGTCAATATGGCAAAATTTATATCCCGTTTAACACATGGCACTTAAGACTGTTTTTAAATAATTTCTTACTTTTGAGTTGGCGAATTTCAAAAGGAACACTGTTCCAAATGAATATAGCTCTGTACAACACAGTTTTTTTCATAAAATTGGATTTTGGACATGATGGCAAGAGATTACCATTAGTTGCAGTTCTAGTGTTGTGCTTGTGCACAGAATCACAGTAGACGATTTGATTTAATATACAAGCCGGCATTTTTAGGGTTAATGTATTATATAATAAAGTTGCCAAAGTAACTTGTATTCTTTGATATAAATTGAGCCACAAGAGAGTGGAATACATTTGTTTTCTGCTTGTTCTAATTGAACAGCCTAGAACAAGTCTTGCTGCTTTATTTTGAGCAACTTGTAATTTTGCCAAATCTTTTTGAGATGCAGATGACCACACTTCGGAGCAGTATGACAAGTGACACAATGTTAAAGACTTTGTGATTAGATTTAAAGTGTCACGTTTTACATAATGACAACATTTTTTAGTAACAGCAATACTGCAACCCATTTTATTAACAATAGTATTTATATGCTCAGTCCAAGACAGGTTACTATCAATAACCACACCCAACAATCTGGCCTTGACTACCTGCTGTATATTCTCCCCAGCCATATTTAATTTTAAGTCAGATCCACGTGCCAATTTTTGTTTTGACCCAATCATCATAGCTTTAGTTTTTTTAATGTTCAAAATTAGCTTGTTACCTTTAACCCATTCATACAGCAAGTCTAGCTCCTTAGATAATACAGAGTTAATTTTTTCACGGGACTCTGCGGCGTAATAAATAGTTGAATCATCTGCATAAATAGTCATGGAAGCTTTTTTCGTAATTAAAGGTAAATCGTTAATAAAGACTGAAAACAAAAGAGGTCCTAGACAGCTGCCTTGAGGAAGGCCACATTCTAAATGTTTACTGTTAGAGGAATGACCATTATAAAAAACTCTCTGAGTTCTGTTTGAGAGATAACTTTGCATTAATGCAACAGCAGGAGCAATAAAGCCATAGGTTTTCAGTTTTTCTAATAAAATGTGATGATCTATTACATCAAAAGCAGCACTAAAGTCCAACATCACTACGCCAACTAATTCAGAATGGTCCATACTTCTGAGCCATCCATCTGTCATTTGCATAAGAGCTGTACATGTAGAGTGTGCCTTCCTGTAAGCATGCTGAAACATTGTCATCAAATCATTCAATTGAAAATATCTATAGATGTGTTCATGGATGATTTTTTCCATAATCTTACTAAGTGCAGGAAGGAGGCTTATAGGTCTGCAATTTTGGCCATTGAAAGGTAATTTCTGATCTTTAATTAACGGAATTATTTTGCCTTCTTTCCACCGAGTGGGAAAAACACCTGTCAGAAGACACCTATTAAAAATATGACACAAAGGAGCTGCAATATATTCAGCTGTTTTGTTTAGAACTATGTTGTCCAAGTTATCTGCTCCAGAACTACCATGTGTAGGAAGAGACTTGAGCAGTGTCATCACTTCTGCTGTTTGCACACAGTCAAAGCCAAACTTACAAGTTTTATCAATCATGATTACATCTTTGATCAGTGCATTCCATTAAAAATTGATTGTGCCCAACCCTTTCTTAAAACACTGACTTTATTTAAGAAATAGTTATTGAAGTAATCTGTAATCTCTTTAGGGTTTGTCATAAAAGCATTATCATACTCAACAAATAAAGGGGATGCATTTCGATTTCTACCCATAATTTCATTTAGTATGTTCCAGAGCTTTTTACCATCATGTTTAACATTGTCAATTTTGTCTCTGTAATATTCTTTTTTCTTTCTCTTATTCATTTTGGTGGCTTGGTTCCTTAGCTTGCAATATTTTAATTTATCCTCCAGTAATCTGGATTTTACAAACACTTCCTTAGCTTCATCCCTCTGTTTCATCATATTCTTCAATGTTGAGTCAATCCACTTAGCTGTGGTTCTTTTTATTTTCTTTTTCATTGGTGCATGTTCATCAACAATGCTTAAAAGTAAACTCATAAAGGCCTCTAAGGAGTCCTCTGCTCGGTGACAATTATACACAGCATTCCAATCAACCTTACGCACTTCTCTCACAATATTATCAATTTCAGGTGCTTTGTAAATCCTTTTATATTCAAGACTAGCTTTAGCTTTAGGGACTTTAACTTTCTTTGTGACTGCTATAAGATTATGGTCACTAAACCCTACTGGTATTGACTTAACTTCTTTACACAGATCTGGTGCATTAGTATAAATGTGATCAATACATGTAGCAATTGCACAGCCTAGCTTGTTTGTAAAAATTCTTGTTGGCAATTCAACAATCTGATACAGATTGCAAACACTTGTGTAGGAAAGAAGGCTCTTTTTCTTTGTGCAACTGTCGTCCTTCCAATCAATATTCATATCACCAAGCAAAAATAGTTCACAATTAGCATCTGAAGCTTCGTCCAGAAGTTCACCTAAACGTGTCAGATAGTTAGTGTGTGCATCAGGAGGTCTATAACAACATCCCACCAGCATAGGTCTAATGTGGGGTACATGAACTTCTACCCAGATCGCTTCGATATCATTGCACATAAGATTTTGTTTTAATTTACAGGGAATGTTACTTTTTACAAAGATAGCCACTCCCCCGCCAAATTTGTTTCTGTCCCTTCTGAACACATTAAAACCTTTGATTGTTAATTCGGAATCTTGAGAAGAATCATCAAGATGTGTTTCGGAGACAGCTAATATGTTGACTGAATACTTATATACTAAATCCTTCAGGTCATGTAATTTATTTTTTATACTACAAATATTTAAATGTGCCAAAACCAAACCTTTTGTAGTTTTAGATTTACACATTAGTGCAAAATCAGCAACATTATCAAAAAGATAAACAATGTACAAAATGTCATAGATTTGGATGAGTTATGTGTCCTTTGGTTGAGGCTCGCTGGGCAAAATAATCAGTTTATCGTACCTTAGCACTGCCTTTTCTCCCCGCTCTCTGGCAGCTTTAAGTTTGGGCCACAGTTCCTTTCTTCTCTGAAGCACTGGTCCTGAGAAATCTTCATTAATATAGATGTTGGTCCCTTTCAACTTTTTAGCAGAAGAGAGAATGCGTTGTTTATCTTTGAGGCGCAGCAGATTCACCATTATTTTCCTGGGCCTTCCTCTCTCCAGGTGCTGACCCATCCTCTGAACACGCTCTATTTCAACATGACCATCCAAACCCAGATTACTGGAGAAAACACGCTTGACCTTGCTCTCCAATTCACTCCAACTCTCTTCCTTAACTTCAGGAATGCCATCAATAATTACATTTTTTCTTCTAGCTTGATTTTCGATGTAATCAAACTTAGTGAACATGTCATCCAGTTCTTGTTTGGAGTTCGCAATTCTATCCTCATAAGATTTAAGTCTTACTTGGATTTCCTTGTGTGCTGAGAAAACATCCTCCATTTTTCCTTGTGTGAATTCCAGACTTGTCTTCAGCTCTTGCACATCACGAAGAACACCATCCAGCCTCTTATTTGATCCATCCATTATCACTTGTATGAAGCATTTAAAACTTTCTTGCTGCTGATTAAGCATGACACATGACATTTTAGAAGTCTACATGTGTCACTCAGAGACTGAATTGTTCAAATAATCACAACTAAGTACAGGATGTGGGCGGGGATAGGTGAAAACAGGACTTTTCTGAGAAGAAGAGCTTCAGTTTCAGGACAATACAGGATTAACTCAAACATGCAGGAATCAATTAAAATGCACTTTGAGAAAATAATGATGAGGAAACACTCTTAAAGGGAAAATATTTTTCATTTTGCTGTTAGCCTTTAAACACGCTCTTGAGTGCCTTAAATTTGCCATCTCATGCTTAAAAAAAAAGTTCCTTATTCATCCAGTGACTTTTTTTTTTATCAGTCAGTATGAAATGACACTTTCTGAGTGCATCCAGCCAGCAGATGGCGCCAGCACAATATACATTCTAGTGAAGTTAGCGCTGAAAAGACGGAAGCGGATTTGCTGCAGCAGTTATCGTGTTTAGAGGCAGAAATGCTCAGAACGAGTTTAGTGATGATTTAAGGACTAAACAGTGGAAGATTCTCTTATAAGTGACATAGATGATCCGAAAATCCCGGATCGAGGGAGTTCAGCAGGAAGTGTGTTTGATGCTCAGAGGGGGAGGCGTTTTCTGATGAACATTACTCAAAACAGTGTGAATGCAACTGAATACTACTGCAGGTGTGTTTTTGATGACGGAACATTGTTAGAACATGGTTTGAACCTCAGAAAAGTCACTTCTCCTTTAATCTCAGTGTAATATTTATACAAACACATGATGTGCTACCTGGCAACCACAATTTCACCACCAGCAAGTATGTCCCTGTGAATCCACCTGAAACACTGATGTTCTTAAAAACCAGAAGTCCAAGTGTTCCTCGTGTCTGTTGTTATTTCCCTGATCCAAACACAGCTGTGATTGGCTCTGACGCTGGGAGTGAAGGTATCGCAGAGAGGAGCTGCTGTGGAGGTGCAGGGGGGTAAATCCTGATCCGTGCCCGGGGCGGTGCTGCGGTGCTGGGGCGGGGATCGGGGGGCGGGGGGGGTGGATGGGTGGGAGGCCGCTTTGTGCGTTCCGTCCGGCTTTTATGGGATTGAGCTGGAGTTTCCTTTGTGTTGCCATTTTGTGGAAGGATTATGTGCTTTGAGGCGGGGGCGGGAGGGGGCCGGGGGGGCGGGCTCGTGATCGGAGCAGGGACAGAGATGTCAGCGAGTGTAAACAGACATGTCACTCGCAGCCTGCTGTTTCCAGGTCACACACTTAGGACTCGTGCATTATTTGTTGTGCTGGTCTTTAATGTGCGTCTCATGTTTTACAACTTAAAATGTGTACTGAAAGAAGTATTTTATATCTGTGAGGCATTTTCTCATCAGGATTGGTCTTAGCACTCTATCTACTGGCAGCACAGGGAATTACCATGAGGAAATAAACAAAGCTAGCTTGCTCTGACATGCTAATGTGAGCACACAGGTGTAATGAAGCTGATCTGATCAGAAATGCTCAGAAAGAGTCTGTGAGGATTTATTTATACCTTTGATCATTTATACCTTTGTCACAATTCTGGAAATGTTGTGTTTTCTGAGGCTCCCAAGAGGAGGACCTTGTAAACAGGGTTAATGACACAAGTGTGAATGAAGCTAAATACAACTGCAGGTGTGTTTAAAATGTGGGAAACAGGGTCAAAACAGGGTCCTGGTCCTGGCCCTGGCCCTGGTCCTGCTTCTGGCCCTGGCCGTGGCTCTGGCCCTGGCCCTGCTCCTGGCCTTGGCCCTGCTCCTGGCCCTGCTCCTGGCCCTGGCCTTGGCCTTGGTCCTGGCCCAGGCCCTGGCCATGGTCCTGGCCCTGCTCCTGGCCCTGCTCCTGGCCCTGTCCCTGGTCCTGGCCCTGGTCCTGGCCCTGGCCCTGCTCCTGCTCCTGCTCCTGGCCCTGTCCCTGGTCCTGGCCCTGCTCCTGCTCCTGCTCCTGCTCCTGCTCCTGGCCCTGGTCCTGGCCCTGCTCCTCCTCCTGGCCCTGGCCCTGCTCCTGCTCCTGCTCCTGCTCCTGCTCCTGCTCCTGCTCCTGTCCCTGTCCCTGGTCCTGGCCCTGGCCCTGGCCCTGCTCCTGCTCCTGGTCCTGGCCTTGGTCCTGGCCCTGGCCCTGGCCCTGGCCTTGGTCCTGGCCCTGGTCCTGGCCTTGGTCCAGACCCTGCTCCTGGCCCTGGCCCTGGTCCCGTTAGACACAGGTACAGTGTGAGTCCTCTGTGTGTGAGACAGAGACTTTCATGTGGGAGATTGTGCACACAAATGGTCGTGGATACTGATTCAACTGAAATTCCTTGACTTGTCCAGATCAACTTTCTAATGTGTTTAAACAGGAACTATTTAGACACATGGGTACAGTGTATGCTTCACACACAACCACCATTTGTGTGCTTTGGATAAGCCTGTTATGAGGCCCAACAATTCAAAAAGTTCCAGTGCAGTGACTGCTGGAATTCCAATTAATTGAAAGTACGGAGAAGCGCTCAGAGCCACAGCAGAATGTGCACTTCAAGGTGAATTTGTTCCTAAATAACTCTCTGTGGGCCCGGCACACCAGCTTCTCCTGCTCGTGTTCTCAGAACTCACAGACTGTCCGCACCTCCTGCTGGAGAAGTAGCACCAGTTACGACAAACTACTGGCCATTATTTATTTTTGTTTATTTATTCAGCAAGCACTGTTGTTGTGTCTCTGGGCAAAACACTTACCCTGTTTCTGCCTGCAGTCTCTCCTGTGATGGGACAGGAATAAACTTTGTGTCAGCTGATCCCAGACTCAGGCGCACACTTTTCTATAAAACCCGTCCAGCTTTCATCCCAGCATAAACATCTTTGACACAGTGGCGTTATTAAAGGGGTTTGTGGAGTGTGTCACCTTTAAGGCAGTCCTTTCTGAGTCATGTAAATATTGTGTGTGTGTCGGTTCTACTCCGGCGGCTGCAGCCATTGTGTCGGCACTTAAAGCGCACATGCTCCATTTGCATGGGATAACCAACATATAGCGTCTGATTAGCATGCCTGAAAGTGCACTCCAGCGCCGTAATTACACGTGACACCAA
Source organism: Rhinogobius similis (assembly GCA_019453435.1). NCBI lineage: Eukaryota > Metazoa > Chordata > Actinopteri > Gobiiformes > Gobiidae > Rhinogobius > Rhinogobius similis. The sequence goes on from CM033626.1 coordinate 2,711,860, forward strand.
TTACTCTGTTACTTTGTATTAAATTATAATGGAAAATTCCACTAGAGAATTGGAGCCTAATTGCATCTTAATTTGCATAATTTTGCATATTAATCACATCTCGGTTGAATAATAAATTTTAGCAGATTTTTTAATTTATGCGTCGATAGGAAAACAAGTTGGGAAATAATTGGTGAGCGATGAAAAAAATCAGGGACTATTACTTTAAAGCGTTTGTGCTAATTCTGCTCATTACGTTTGGTTGGAGTCAGAGATGTCCATCAGAGTCTTCAAACGCCACATCACAAGAGTTCACTGAATAGAAAAGGACAATTTAGAGTCGCGTTTCATAAAATAGTTGTAGTCGTGGCATCCGGGACAGACCTATTTTTTTAAATGAATAATTAAATACTAAATCAACTAAATGAGGGCAGAAGAGGAAATAACACACAATGAAAATGAGACCTGGTTTAGACCTGGTTTAGTCCTACTTTAGACCTGGTTTAGTCCTGGTTTATACCTGGTTTAGACCTGGTTTAGTCCTACTTTAGACCTGGTTTAGTCCTGGTTTAGACCTGGTTTAGACCTGGTTTAGTCCTGGTTTAGACCTGCTTCAGTCCTGGTTCAGTCTTGGTTTATACCTGGTTTAGTCCTGGTTTAGACCTGGTTTAGTCCTGGTTTAGTCCTGCTTCAGTCCTGGTTCAGTCTTGGTTTATACCTGGTTTAGTCCTGGTTTAGACCTGGTTTATACCTGGTTTAGTCCTGGTTTAGACCTGGTTTAGACCTGTTTAGTCCTGGTTTAGACCTGGTTTAGACCTGTTTAGTCCTGGCCCTGGCCCTGGCCCTGGCCCTGGCCCTGGCCCTGGCCCTGGCCCTGGCCCTGGCCCTGGCCCTGGCCCTGGCCCTGGCCCTGCTCCTGGCCCTGGCCCTGGCCCTGCTCCTGGCCTTGGTCCTGGCCCTGGCCCTGGCCCTGCTCCTGGTCCTGGCCCTGCTCCTGGCCCTGCTCCTGGCCTTGGTCCTGGCCCTGTCCCTGCTCCTGGCCTTGGTCCTGGCCCTGGCCCTGCTCCTGGCCCTGGCCTTGGCCTTGGTCCTGCACCTGGCCCTGCTCCTGGCCTTGGCCCTGGCCCTGTACCTGGCCCTGGCCCTGGCCCTGGCCCTGTCCCTGGCCGTGGCCCTGGCCCTGGCCCTGGCCCTGGAAAACAAGTTGGGAAATAATTGGTGAGCGATGAAAAAAATCAGGGACTATTACTTTAAAGCGTTTGTGCTAATTCTGCTCATTACGTTTGGTTGGAGTCAGAGATGTCCATCAGAGTCTTCAAACGCCACATCACAAGAGTTCACTGAATAGAAAAGGACAATTTAGAGTCGCGTTTCATAAAATAGTTGTAGTCGTGGCATCCGGGACAGACCTATTTTTTTAAATGAATAATTAAATACTAAATCAACTAAATGAGGGCAGAAGAGGAAATAACACACAATGAAAATGAGACCTGGTTTAGACCTGGTTTAGTCCTACTTTAGACCTGGTTTAGTCCTGGTTTATACCTGGTTTAGACCTGGTTTAGTCCTACTTTAGACCTGGTTTAGTCCTGGTTTAGACCTGGTTTAGACCTGGTTTAGTCCTGGTTTAGACCTGCTTCAGTCCTGGTTCAGTCTTGGTTTATACCTGGTTTAGTCCTGGTTTAGACCTGGTTTAGTCCTGGTTTAGACCTGATTTAGACCTGCTTTAGTTCTGGTTTAGTCCTACTTTAGACCTGCTTCAGTCCTGGTTCAGTCTTGGTTTATACCTGGTTTAGTCCTGGTTTAGACCTGGTTTAGTCCTGGTTTAGACCTGGTTTAGACCTGCTTTAGTCCTGGTTTAGTCCTGGTTTAGTTCTGCTTTAGACCTGGTTTTGACCTGGTTTAGTCCTGGTTTAGTCCTGGTTTAGACCTGGTTTAGCCCTGGTTAAATCCTTGTTCAGTCCTGGTTTAGTCCCGGTTTAGTCCTGCTTCAGTCCTGGTTCAGTCTTGGTTTATACCTGGTTTAGTCCTGGTTTAGACCTGGTTTATACCTGGTTTAGTCCTGGTTTAGACCTGGTTTAGACCTGTTTAGTCCTGGTTTAGACCTGGTTTAGACCTGTTTAGTCCTGGCCCTGGCCCTGGCCCTGGCCCTGGCCCTGGCCCTGGCCCTGGCCCTGGCCCTGGCCCTGCTCCTGGCCCTGGCCCTGGCCCTGCTCCTGGCCTTGGTCCTGGCCCTGGCCCTGGCCCTGCTCCTGGTCCTGGCCCTGCTCCTGGCCCTGCTCCTGGCCTTGGTCCTGGCCCTGTCCCTGCTCCTGGCCTTGGTCCTGGCCCTGGCCCTGCTCCTGGCCCTGGCCTTGGCCTTGGTCCTGCACCTGGCCCTGCTCCTGGCCTTGGCCCTCGCCCTGTCCCTGGCCGTGGCCCTGGCCCTCGCCCTGTCCCTGGCCGTGGCCCTGGCCCTGGCCCTGGCCCTGGAAAACAAGTTGGGAAATAATTGGTGAGCGATGAAAAAAATCAGGGACTATTACTTTAAAGCGTTTGTGCTAATTCTGCTCATTACGTTTGGTTGGAGTCAGAGATGTCCATCAGAGTCTTCAAACGCCACATCACAAGAGTTCACTGAATAGAAAAGGACAATTTAGAGTCGCGTTTCATAAAATAGTTGTAGTCGTGGCATCCGGGACAGACCTATTTTTTTAAATGAATAATTAAATACTAAATCAACTAAATGAGGGCAGAAGAGGAAATAACACACAATGAAAATGAGACCTGGTTTAGACCTGGTTTAGTCCTACTTTAGACCTGGTTTAGTCCTGGTTTATACCTGGTTTAGACCTGGTTTAGTCCTACTTTAGACCTGGTTTAGTCCTGGTTTAGACCTGGTTTAGACCTGGTTTAGTCCTGGTTTAGACCTGCTTCAGTCCTGGTTCAGTCTTGGTTTATACCTGGTTTAGTCCTGGTTTAGACCTGGTTTAGTCCTGGTTTAGACCTGATTTAGACCTGCTTTAGTTCTGGTTTAGTCCTACTTTAGACCTGCTTCAGTCCTGGTTCAGTCTTGGTTTATACCTGGTTTAGTCCTGGTTTAGACCTGGTTTAGTCCTGGTTTAGACCTGGTTTAGACCTGCTTTAGTCCTGGTTTAGTCCTGGTTTAGTTCTGCTTTAGACCTGGTTTTGACCTGGTTTAGTCCTGGTTTAGTCCTGGTTTAGACCTGGTTTAGCCCTGGTTAAATCCTTGTTCAGTCCTGGTTTAGTCCCGGTTTAGTCCTGCTTCAGTCCTGGTTCAGTCTTGGTTTATACCTGGTTTAGTCCTGGTTTAGACCTGGTTTATACCTGGTTTAGTCCTGGTTTAGACCTGGTTTAGACCTGTTTAGTCCTGGTTTAGACCTGGTTTAGACCTGTTTAGTCCTGGTTTAGTCCTGATTTAGACCTGATTTAGACCTGCTTTAGTTCTGGTTTAGACCTGGTTTAGTCCTGGTTTAGACCTGGTTTAGACCTGATTTAGACCTGCTTTAGTTCTGGTTTAGACCTGGTTTAGTCCTGGTTTTTGTATTGATTTGATTTGATTGACAGATTTAACCACTTTATTTAAAATGATTCAAAATCTTTGTTAAGATGGATTGATTTTATGATCTATGAATAAAACAGAAAGAGTCGTTTGAAGAGAAGAACGAGCACAAAAGCCTTTTAGAAACACTGTTTGCATAATTAACTGTTTAATAAAATCTCAAACAAAAATGCTTTTTGGTGTTTCTTCCTCCGTCATGTCCGGCAGCTCCAGAGCACGACATGTTTGCACTGTTTCAAGATCAGCAAACGTTCTATGGTCAGGGTTTTATAATAAAGTGTATTTCTCACAAACATCTCCACAGACACTTTTGCTGACATTAGAAGGTGCAAAGTGAATCATGTCTAGATTTTTCAGATTTGGGGCACAATCTACACAATCTCTTCTCTTTAAAATCACAGGTAAAGGTCACTAATGTGTGATATGAATCGTTTGTTATTTACAGCTTCATTTAATGACAAAGATAAACTCCAAAAGCTCCATGTCAGGCTCGTTTCCTGCTGTAATGGCGCCCTCTGACCTCTGAACCCAAAGGAACACTAAACCTGCCCTGAACCAACACAAACTAAACCAGAAGGAGTGAAAGAAGTACTCCATTTGTCACTGAAGTAAAAGTACAAACTGGAGCAGGAAAGTAAAAGTACCGCACTGCAAAAAGTGTACATCCAGCCTAGTTTAAAAAGACTCAACTTAGCATTTTGATCTGGATTTGAATCGTTTTACTCAATGAGATGTCATTGCTGATGTGATGCAGGATATTTCTCTGCTTTCAGGTATTTCTGACAGATTATGTGTTAATTTAGCCGAGAATATGTTTTTAAAAATAGGCAGTGAGGTAAGTTATTATTATCTTAACCCACCGGCAGATAATTTAGCTTGAAGTAAGAAGTACTTTATGGAAACAAGCCAGAAACAGATTGAAACAAGTCAAATAATCTACTTATATTAAAGAAACAGTTTTAACTAAACTTGAAATCTGAAATCAAGACTTTTTAACTCATCTAGAAATTCATTTTTACATACATAGGTCAACGTATTTTTGATTTTTGATAACTATAAAGAGAGAAGTCCTCCTGATTTAAAAAGTCAACATTTTATAATCAGTTTGTAAATGTTTGTAAGCCTTGTATATGAGTCAAAACCCACGTAAAACATGATACAAATAAACCCTCAACTCATTCAAAATGTACTTTGCAGTTCTTTACAAAAATGTAGTGGAGCAGAAAGTCCAGACTGGTGCGTTCAGAGGGAAAGGAAAGTACTGTGAAATGTACTTAAAGTCTATGTGAAGGCTCTCGTGTTTTAGTTATTCTGACTTAGTTTGGTGGGAGGGCACCTGTGGCAAATATTTATCATAGTTTTAATTCCGTGAAGTTGTAGTTTGAGAGGAAATTTTGAAAACTAAAAGTGTAAAATGACAGGAAGTGGAGCAGATCTTTTGTGTTAAGTGCACATACAAGGACTGTTTGAACATGAACACAGGACACACATTCAAACACATTCAATACACTTTAGACATCGATACAATGACAAAAAGTAATGTTTAGTTTTAAGATTTTGATTTTGTGACACATTTCTTATCATTCTGTTGTAATATTGTGTCTATGTACACGTCCAGATCTGTTAAAAAGGAGTGGAATCTTGGAGTGTTTTTGGAAAATTTAGTTTTGTGTTTTTGGAACAGAATGATTCAATTCATTCTTATTTATATTAGAGCATATTATATAATGTCTTTAATACACAGGAACTAAACTAACAGAACTAAATCAGAATCCCTCTGTGATGTCATCAAAAGGCGACGCACCATTGAAAATACAGGGAGAATGTACAGCATCTGACACATTTAATGACAGTTTAAGCCATCATTCGACAAAATAAAGTGTTATCAGGTATTATTTATTATCACTTCCTACTATTGTCTCATTTGGTCCTTGTTTACAGTCTGGTTGCTATGGTTACAGTTGTGGAATCACCTCTAACTATGCCATATTTGTGCTCAACCAGGAAGTAACATTAGAAACTCAACAAAAACGGTCAAAAATAGGCAAAATGTTTAGTAAAATCTTAAATATAATCAAGTTCAGCGCGTTTTTAGTGAAATGTCGTGTAACCTGTCAAATGCACATAGAAAAAACTCAACAAATATCAAAAAAGGAATATGTTTGTCTTGTTTGTGTTATTTTACTTTGGCGCAGCAACCCAGACAGCGCTGAGGGAGACTAAACCAGGCCTTAAACCAAGACAAACTGTGCCGAGCTGAGTCTGAAACAGAGCACGGAACCCAAACCAGGACTGAACCAGGTCTACCCGACGGCCGACAGGAGGATTACTGTGTGTACCTGACTGCAGCATTGTCAAAGAAATGCAGAGATGCTAATTACCCCGGCGCTGTGCATTTGTTGTGCTTTGCGTGTGTTTGGTGCCGTGCCGTGTCCACACCTGTGCCGGCACCGTTTGGTTCTGTGCCAGTGCCAAACGCCGCGCACACATGAATATGAAAATGATATGGAAATGTTCTGAGGACGAACGGCGCTCACTGTGACCAGCCAACCGCCAACTTTTGGGAAACTTTTTTTTTGTTTGTTTCAAAGTGGATTTACGAAGACGGGCTGGTGCTGGAAAGTCGGGGACGGAAGTGATCTGGTTACCATGGTGATGAGTTAACCTGGACTCAGCTGTTACATTTGTGACGGGTTTATGTTTTATTTTATAGCATATAATGAGGTGAGGATCATAGGCCATACTTATGGTTTTCTCTTTTTTAGGTCAGGAGAAAGGAAGGTGGCTCATCTAGTGTAGAGAGAGTTCCTCCAGGCAGATGAGGAACAGTTCATCTAGTGTAGAGAGAGTTCCCCCAGGCAGATGAGGAGCAGTTCATCTAGTGTAGAGAGAGTTCCCCCAGGCAGATGAGGAACAGTTCATCTAGTGTAGAGAGAGTTCCCCCAGGCACATGAGGAGCAGTTCATCTAGTGTAGAGAGAGTTCCCCCAGGCAGATGAGGAACAGTTCATCTAGTGTAGAGAGAGTTCCTCCAGGCACATGAGGAGCAGTTCATCTAGTGTAGAGAGAGTTCCCCCAGGCACATGAGGAGCAGTTCATCTAGTGTAGAGAGAGTTCCCCCAGGCAGATGAGGAACAGTTCATCTAGTGTAGAGAGAGTTCCCCCAGGCAGATGAGGAACAGTTCATCTAGTGTAGAGAGAGTTCCTCCTGGCAGATGAGGAACAGTTCATCTAGTGTAGAGAGAGTTCCTCCAGGCAGATGAGGAACAGTTCATCTAGTGTAGAGAGAGTTCATCCAGGCAGATGAGGAACAGTTCATCTAGTGTAGAGAGAGTTCCTCCAGGCAGATGAGGCGTAGTTCATCTAGTGTAGAGAGAGTTCATCCAGGCAGATGAGGAACAGTTCATCTAGTGTAGAGAGAGTTCCTCCAGGCAGATGAGGAACAGTTCATCTAGTGTAGAGAGAGTTCCTCCAGGCACATGAGGAGCAGTTCATCTAGTGTAGAGAGAGTTCCCCCAGGCACATGAGGAGCAGTTCATCTAGTGTAGAGAGAGTTCCCCCAGGCACATGAGGAGCAGTTCATCTAGTGTAGAGAGAGTTCATCCAGGCAGATGAGGAACAGTTCATCTAGTGTAGAGAGAGTTCCTCCAGGCAGATGAGGAACAGTTCATCTAGTGTAGAGAGAGTTCCTCCAGGCAGATGAGGAACAGTTCATCTAGTGTAGAGAGAGTTCCTCCGGGCAGATGAGGAACAGTTCATCTAGTGTAGAGAGAGTTCCTCCTGGCAGATGAGGAACAGTTCATCTAGTGTAGAGAGAGTTCCTCCGGGCAGATGAGGAACAGTTCATCTAGTGTAGAGAGAGTTCCTCCGGGCAGATGAGGAACAGTTCATCTAGTGTAGAGAGAGTTCCTCCGGGCAGATGAGGGACAGTTCATCTAGTGTAGAGAGAGTTCCTCCTGGCAGATGAGGAACAGTTCATCTAGTGTAGAGAGAGTTCCTCCGGGCAGATGAGGAACAGTTCATCTAGTGTAGAGAGAGTTCCTCCTGGCAGATGAGGAACAGTTCATCTAGTGTAGAGAGAGTTCCTCCTGGCAGATGAGGAACAGTTCATCTAGTGTAGAGAGAGTTCCTCCTGGCAGATGAGGAACAGTTCATCTAGTGTAGAGAGAGTTCCTCCTGGCAGATGAGGCGTAGTTCATCTAGTGTAGAGAGAGTTCCTCCTGGCAGATGAGGAACAGTTCATCTAGTGTAGAGAGAGTTCCTCCTGGCAGATGAGGAACAGTTCATCTAGTGTAGAGAGAGTTCCTCCAGGCAGATGAGGAACAGTTCATCTAGTGTAGAGAGAGTTCCCCCAGGCAGATGAGGAACAGTTCATCTAGTGTAGAGAGAGTTCCTCCTGGCAGATGAGGAACAGTTCATCTAGTGTAGAGAGAGTTCCTCCGGGCAGATGAGGGACAGTTCATCTAGTGTAGAGAGAGTTCCTCCTGGCAGATGAGGAACAGTTCATCTAGTGTAGAGAGAGTTCCTCCGGGCAGATGAGGAACAGTTCATCTAGTGTAGAGAGAGTTCCTCCTGGCAGATGAGGAACAGTTCATCTAGTGTAGAGAGAGTTCCCCCAGGCAGATGAGGAACAGTTCATCTAGTGTAGAGAGAGTTCCTCCGGGCAGATGAGGGACAGTTCATCTAGTGTAGAGAGAGTTCCTCCTGGCAGATGAGGAACAGTTCATCTAGTGTAGAGAGAGTTCCTCCGGGCAGATGAGGAACAGTTCATCTAGTGTAGAGAGTTCCTCCTGGCAGATGAGGAACAGTTCATCTAGTGTAGAGAGAGTTCCCCAGGCAGATGAGGAACAGTTCATCTAGTGTAGAGAGAGTTCCTCCGGGCAGATGAGGAACAGTTCATCTAGTGTAGAGAGAGTTCCTCCTGGCAGATGAGGAACAGTTCATCTAGTGTAGAGAGAGTTTTCACGTGATACAAATTAGAACCTGTCATTTGAACTTGTCAAAAAATACTTGTTCTTTTTACACACTTCATGGTTCAATTCCAAACAGAAATCAGGCAAGTTTTATATTCAAATATTGTTCAATTTCATTTTTTTTTAACACTGTTGGTGGGAAAACACAAAAGAGCGGCCCCCAGCGCTCTGACTGACTGGACCGTGGACGTGATGTAACGCTCCTCACAGAGCGGAGGCTTAAAGACTCGTGCAGGACAAGCTGAGTGTCATATTCTTTACATTGCACAGTCTATTGTTGTTTTTTTTTTTTTTTTAGAATCTAAGGCGAGACACTAAACAGGCGAAACCCTTTTTATTTTATTTGTGTTTTTTCATCAGTTTGCTCTCTCAACAAACAACAACAAACCTGTCTAATCTGCTCTTAAAGATGTTGAATTGTTTCAGCCTGAAGTAGCTCCTGCACACACCTGACGTACAATCTGAGACTTTGACACAAGGATTTTACTAAAAGCGACAAAAATACAACTTAAAGCAACAAAAAAAGTGACTAAAATCGTGATTATAAGCGACAAAAACGGAACTAAAAGGAACAAAACGTGACTAAATGTGACAAAACTCTAAAGGCCATTTTCTCCAAATGCATTTTTCTCCCACAGAGACATGAGCCTTAAAGAAGATCCTCCACCAGACTGGACTATTAAAACTTAACGGACTCAGGATTTGACTGGAAGTGACAAAAACAGACATAAAGATGAGCCTTAAAGGAGCTCCTGCACCAAACTGTACAATCTAAATACAATAAAAGATTTTGACGAAACGAACAGAAGGATTTGTTGATATAATTCTAAACCTGATTATTAAAGTTTTAAGTCTAAAAAATGAGGCAAAAACTGAATAAGAAATCCAAAATCTCCTGTAAAATAATCTGTGCAAAAAATGAACCAAGAAATGTTTTGTTTTTTAATTTTTCAGATTTAAAGTTCCAAATATGTGACATTTTGGCCGTTTTTACACATGAAATGAATGAAATGAAATGAAAACATGACATGATGAAAAACGTATGACATAATTAAAGGTCCATGGATTATTATCTACATTTGAGGTTCTCGCGGATGTTAAATGTGAAAACGGATAAAGTGGGGCACATTTGGAAAATTCAGCTTCTTATGTTTGAAATGAAACGGTAAAATCTTGAATGTAACACATTTATCAGAAGCTCTAGTGTGTATTTTACATCAGGGAAAGAAAATATCACAAATACAACACAATGAAGTGGTTTTTATTGTCAAGTGTAGATGTTACGGGACACGACAAACACGTTCATTTTAGTTGAAAACACGAAAAAATATGAAAGCAGCAGCTGTGTTTACTATTGATTAAAGATTCTTCAGTTTAAATTCAATTATTATTATTACATTATTATTAAATTATGGATTTGAACCAAAAAGAGTCTGCTGACACTTTCTCTCTGTAACTGTCATGTTTCAGAAAATAATTCTTTTTAAAGTCGACTATTTAAGTGACTATTATTATTATAAAGTGAACTGTAAGTTCTAGAAGTGCACGGATTTAAAGGTGAGACACAGGTGAACAGGGAAACATCTTAAATTTAAAGATAAACTCACATAAATGTAAGAAAAAAATATATTACCAGTTCTTCATCATGTCATGTTTTAATGTAGAAATTAGACATTTTATGTGTGAAAACGGCCAAAACGTCACATATTTTAAATCTGAAACTTTAAATCTGAAAAATGGACAGAACCAGGTTTAAATTTCTTTGGTTATAAAATGTACAGAGATGAATTTGGATTTCTTATTTAGTTTTTGCGTAAACTAGATTTGACTGAAAACTGGCCTAAAAATTTAATTTCGCCTCATTTTTTAGAATTAAAAATTAAATAAATCAAGCTTGGAATTAGATATCAACAAATCCTTCAGTATTTTCTGTCAAAACTGTACAGTTTTGTACATCTTTATGTCTCTGTGGGAGAAAAATGCATTTAAGAAAACACAGTTACAATGCAAGACGAGTAAATGAAATAATAAAAATACGTTTTTATTTGGACAGATTGGCGGATTATTATTTTCACATGAAAGTCTGTACTGAATGTTGACCGAGCAAACTGACCTGACTGTGGTGTCCTGTCCTGAGCAAACTTCTGATTTAAAAAGGAACACAAAACCACACAACATTTGGTACATTTTATACCATTTGTCTTTGTCCTTTTCTGTTCTTTTAATTTCCTAAAATATGTGATTCTGTCTTATTTGTTCTGTGACGGTGAAAGGCCTTTGGCTGCGGCAGGTCTGTGGCTGAAGTGATGGACAGATGAAGCTGTCATGTCTTCATCACGAGCCTCCAGCTGAGACACGTGGACAACACTGCCCCCTACAGGCCCTGAGCTCTAATGACACCCAAAGCCAAAACCGATAGAATAAAATGTGGTGGAAAATAATGAAAGCTTTGTGTTAAATGCAAATGTTGTGATATTCTCTATAATCTTCTTAAAGGGTACATTTTTCTAGATTTTCTAGATTTGACTTTATTTGGTGGGATAATACCTGTTGTAAATATAAATGATTGTTTTACATGAATCAAGTGCCAGTTTGTGAAGAAAAGTTGAACAAATGTATGTATGTATGTAAATGCTGAAAACTGTAGGAAGTAGAGAAGAGTTTATGAGGTGACATGATGACATCACAGTGTAGGGAAGCTCCGTCCAAAAGTTACTAACAAGACACACATTTTGAATTCTTTAAAACATTAATTCAACTAAATAAATGTGTTTCCATATTTTTTTAGTCGCCAAATCATATTTTGTGTTCTATTAAAGCAGCCCATGGTTGTTAGGTAATTTCCTGGTGTGATGTCAGGATTTGAAACCAGGAAGTGCAATTTAAAAAATTTTAAATGACCAAAATGGCCTAAAAATTGTAAATTCTTTTGGAAAATCTTGCTCTTGACTGTGTTTTAGTAAAATGAGTAGTTCAACCTGTCACTGACAAATGTCAAAGTGATTTGTCATTATAACAATGACCAGAGCCTGGACGTGAGACGACTGGAGCTTTTCCTCAAAAATATGTGTTTGGAAAAAAGTTTAGTCTTTAAAGTTGATTCTGAAACGTGATGAGGACTTTTTTTAGAGAAGTGAATGCTCACAGACAGGTGCGCACTTATCATTAGGTAACTGGCCACAATTACCTTGGGCCCAAACCTGACGGGGCCCCTAGTCAGATGCCCCTCCTGATCATCACAGACACGGCTCTGAAACAGTTGCTTTTCTTTTAATATCACAGTAAAGCAGTGCAGTGAACTTTTAAACAAGAAAGAAAAAAAAAAAGTCAAATGTATTACTTCTACCCAAGCCACACCCTTAATAAAGCTAATGAAATGAACAAAATATAACATCAAATTATAAATAAATATCATGTATTTAAATCAGCCAAACACCGTCAAACAGGAATCTGGTCTGATTTCTGGTCTGATTTCTGAAATATACCTCTGGACCTCCAAACCCCCTGTTTACAGCTGTTTAAACGTCCAATCCAGTCCAACTTGAAATGAAACTTAAATGCAAGAAAAATATATATATTACACGTTTTTCATCATGTCATGTTTTCTAGTAGAAATAAGACATTTTATGTGTGAAAATGGCCAAAAATACACATATCTGGGACATTTAAATCTGAATAATGAACCAGGTTTAAATTTCTTGGTTTAACATATTAGTTACAAAAAAAAAATAATTTGGATTTCTTATTTAGTTTTTAAGTAAACTAAATTGTACTGAAAATTTTGCCTCATTTCTTTTACTCAAAACTACAATGAATCAGTCACTTTAAGGCTGATTTTTATGTCTCGAAGGAGAAAAATGCATTTTAAGAAAACGCTCTTCAAAGTTCCAATGTCCCAGAGAAATCTATGGATGAAGAGGATTAAATGAAAGAATAAAACATTGTTAAGAGCAGACTGGACAGGTTTGTTGTTTCCACATGAAAGCCGAGATGTTGAGAGAGTAAACTGAAGTGTTGCCTATAGTGTCTGACCTAAAAAGCATCCACTGAAAGGCTCGTCTTCATGTGCCCTTCAGCTGCACAGATGAATTCTCCAATAGACCGGCCCAAAATGATGACCCTGTCCAGCCACAACATGTAAAAAACAAGCACAACAAAAACAGCAAAAACCTAATGCTTTCATGCAGTGCAAGAGAAAATCACACTTAATTTGGAGGGGCCTGTACTTCATTTTGCCTTGGGCCCCCACTGTTCACAAAAATCATATACATTAAAAAAATATGAGCCATATTCAGTGATCTGTGTAAAGACTTGACTTAAACTGTGGGCCATTAGCACGTGATCTGGACTGGGACCAGACCTGGGCCTTGACTTGATTCCAAAGATTTGAGGCTCACTTAAGACTTGCTAAACTATACTTTCAGAAGACACACGATGATTGGTGGATGTGTGCCGCCCTCTAGTGGACAGTCTGCACAGACTTGATTTGTTTTCACGTCACACAAATGTCATGCTTATGAAAAGTTGTTTATGAAGAAAATACTGCTGTTAAAAATATATTTGTTGAACTTAATCCTTATGCTGTCAAAATATCATACCACTGCTGTCATTTTTCTAACCAGAAGCCTACATTTGTTGTATTCCAATCCCTTTTGCATCTTATGTAAATTATTTAAATTATTGTGCTGACTTAAAAGCTGTGAATGTCAAAATGTATGTATTGAATTTGACAACAACTCAAAGGCCTATTTCTTATCGAACTCTTCACTTTGTCCAACGTCAAACTTCTCTGAGGCGCAGTTTCACTACATTTCCCATCATCCCTTTAGCGGAAGCGCCGATGTTTACATCCTGGACCGCGGCATTGTGGGTACAGTATGGGGTGAATTGCATAAAACTCCGAGAAGACCTCTGCAGAAGACAGCAGAGACCGGGACGAGTGTGTGTCCTCCCGCCGCCTGTCAGCGCCTCTGTGCGGGCCCGCTCCATGAACCGGCCCCGGAGCCTGCGGAGCCTACGGAGCCTGGCCGCGCTCAGCCTCTGCACGGCCCGCTCCGGACCTCACTGCGTCCGGCAGAGGAGCGGCTGCAGAGCGGGCCCTGGAGCTGCTCTGAGCCGGGACAGAGCAGGAGGCTGGAGGCTGGGCACAGAGCCGGGCTGGAGGCTGCGGTCTGCCGCCGCTCACAGCTGCTCCAGGCCGCTCTGCTCCGGCCCGGGACAGGAGGAGCACCGGGAGGAGAGGGACCTGTCCTCCGTGACCGTGGTGGGCAGCCCGGACCCCATCACCTGGCTCCGCTGCAGGCTCATCATCTTCCTCGTCAAGCTGTACTTCGAGGTGGACCTGGCCTCGGAGGAGTTCCACTCAGGGGCCAAGCAGGTGAGGAGGGGTCATAGGTCAAACACTCAGGGGCCAAGCAGGTGAGGAGGGGTCACGGGTCACACGCTCAGGGGCCAAGCAGGAGAGGAGGGGTCATAGGTCAAATGCTCAGGGGCCAAGCTGGTGAGGAGGGGTCACGGGTCAAACACTCACGGGCCAAGCAGGTGAGGAGGGGTCACGGGTCAAACATTCACGGGCCAAGCAGGTGAGGACACTCAGGGGCCAAGCAGGTGAGGAGGGGTCACAGGTCAAACACTCAGGGGCCAAGCAGGTGAGGAGGGGTCATGGGTCAAACACTCAGGGGCCAAGCAGGTGAGGAGGGGTCACAGGTCAAACACTCAGGGGCCAAGCAGGTGAGGACACTCAGGGGCCAAGCAGGTGAGGAGGGGTCACGGGTCAAACACTCAGGGGCCAAGCAGGTGAGGAGGGGTCACACGTCAAAGACTCAGGGGCCAAGCAGGTGAGAAGGGGTCACACGTCAAAGACTCAGGGGCCAAGCAGGTGAGGAGGGGTCACGGGTCAAACACTCAGGGGCCAAGCAGGTGAGGAGGGGTCACAGGTCAAACACTCAGGGGCCAAGCAGGTGAGGAGGGGTCACGGGTCAAACACTCAGGGGCCAAGCAGGTGAGGAGGGGTCACGGGTCAAACACTCAGGGGCCAAGCAGGTGAGGAGGGGTCACGGGTCAAACACTCAGGGGCCAAGCAGGTGAGGACACTCAGGGGCCAAGCAGGTGAGGAGGGGTCACGGGTCACACACTCAGGGGCCAAGCAGGTGAGGAGGGGTCACGAGTCACACACTCAAGGGCCAAGCAGTCACGGGTCAAACACTCAGGGGCCAAGCAGGAGAGGAGGGGTCACAGGTCAAACACTCAGGGGCCAAGCAGGTGAGGAGGGGTCACGGGTCAAACACTCAGGGGCCAAGCAGGTGAGGAGGGGTCACGGGTCAAACACTCAGGGGCCAAGCAGGTGAGGAGGGGTCACGGGTCAAACACTCAGGGGCCAAGCAGGTGAGGACACTCAGGGGCCAAGCAGGTGAGGAGGGGTCACAGGTCAAACACTCAGGAGCCAAGCAGGTGAGGAGGGGTCACAGGTCAAACACTCAGGGGCCAAGCAGGAGAGGAGGGGTCACAGGTCAAACGCTCAGGGGCCAAGCAGGTGAGGAGGGGTCACAGGTCAAACACTCAGGGGCCAAGCAGGTGAGGAGGGGTCACGGGTCAAACACTCAGGGGCCAAGCAGGTGAGGAGGGGTCACAGGTCAAACACTCAGGGGCCAAGCAGGTGAGGAGGGGTCACGGGTCAAACACTCAGGGGCCAAGCAGGTGAGGACACTCAGGGGCCAAGCAGGTGAGGAGGGGTCACGGGTCACACACTCAGGGGCCAAGCAGGTGAGGAGGGGTCACGGGTCAAACACACAGGGGCCAAGCAGGTGAGGAGGGGTCACTGGTCTAACGCTCAGGGGCCAAGCAGGTGAGGAGGGGTCACGGGTCACACACTCAAGGGCCAAGCAGTCACGGGTCAAACACTCAGGGGCCAAGCAGGAGAGGAGGGGTCACAGGTCAAACACTCAGGGGCCAAGCAGGTGAGGAGGGGTCATAGGTCAAACGCTCAGGGGCCAAGCAGGAGAGGAGGGGTCACAGGTCAAACACTCAGGGGCCAAGCAGATGAGGACACTCAGGGGCCAAGCAGGAGAGGAGGGGTCAGGGGTCAAACGCTCAGAGGCCAAGCAGGTGAGGACACTCAGGGGCCAAGCAGGAGAGGAGGGGTCACAGGTCAAACGCTCAGGGGCCAAGCAGGTGAGGACACTCAGGGGCCAAGCAGGTGAGGAGAGGTCACGGGTCACACACTCAAGGGCCAAGCAGTCACGGGTCAAACACTCAGGGGCCAAGCAGGAGAGGAGGGGTCACAGGTCAAACACTCAGGGGCCAAGCAGGTGAGGAGGGGTCATAGGTCAAACACTCAGGGGCCAAGCAGGAGAGGAGGGGTCACAGGTCAAACACTCAGGGGCCAAGCAGATGAGGACACTCAGGGGCCAAGCAGGAGAGGAGGGGTCAGGGGTCAAACACTCAGGGGCCAAGCAGGTGAGGAGGGGTCATAGGTCAAACGCTCAGGGGCCAAGCAGGAGAGGAGGGGTCACAGGTCAAACACTCAGGGGCCAAGCAGATGAGGACACTCAGGGGCCAAGCAGGAGAGGAGGGGTCACGGGTTAAACGCTCAGGGGCCAAGCAGGTGAGGACACTCAGGGGCCAAGCAGGAGAGGAGGGGTCACAGGTCAAACGCTCAGGGGCCAAGCAGGTGAGGACACTCAGGGGCCAAGCAGGTGAGGAGAGGTCACAGGTCAGACACTCAGGGGCCAAGCAGGTGAGGAGGGGTCACGGGTCACACACTCAGGGGCCAAGCAGGTGAGGAGGGGTCACAGGTCAAACACTCAGGGGCCAAGCAGGTGAGGAGGGGTCACAGGTCAAACACTCAGGAGCCAAGCAGGTGAGGAGGGGTCACAGGTCAAACACTCAGGAGCCAAGCAGGTGAGGAGGGGTCACAGGTCAAACACTCAGGGGCCAAGCAGGTGAGGAGAGGTCACAGGTTAAACACTCAGGGGCCAAGCAGGTGAGGAGGGGTCACAGGTTAAACACTCAGGGGCCAAGCAGGTGAGGAGGGGTCACGGGTCAAACACTCAGGGGCCAAGCAGGTGAGGAGGGGTCACAGGTCAAACACTCAGGGGCCAAGCAGGTGAGGAGGGGTCACGGGTCAAACACTCAGGGGCCAAGCAGGTGAGGAGGGGTCACAGGTTAAACACTCAGGGGCCAAGCAGGTGAGGAGGGGTCACAGGTCAAACACTCAGGGGCCAAGCAGGTGAGGAGGGTCACAGGTCAAACACTCAGGGCCAAGCAGGTGAGGAGACGTCACGGGTCAAACACTCAGGTGCCAAGCAGGTGAGGAGGGGTCACGGGTCAAACACTCAGGGGCCAAGCAGGTGAGGAGGGGTCACGGGTCAAACACTCAGGGGCCAAGCAGGTGAGGAGGGGTCACAGGTCAAACACTCAGGAGCCAAGCAGGTGAGGAGAGGTCACAGGTTAAACACTCAGGGGCCAAGCAGGTGAGGAGGGGTCACAGGTCAAACACTCAGGAGCCAAGCAGGTGAGGAGAGGTCACAGGTTAAACACTCAGGGGCCAAGCAGGTGAGGAGGGGTCATAGGTCAGGTGGGTGCACTCTGGATGTCCTTTGACTTTGACCCAAATGTCTTTAACAGGGTCATTCATATTTCATAATATTTCCGAGTCGTTCTTTTCCACAGGTGAGGGATTTGTTGGCTTTGAGTGTTTCATTGTTTGTTTTGTCTGTGTCCCAGGCTCTGGTCCAAGTGTCCCACCTGATGTCCACAGGCAGGTTCCACAGACTCAAGGGGCTGATCTCTGATGAGGTGAGGCTGCTGCAGGGTCTGTTCACTTTCGATTAGTCTTAAGAGGAGGACACGCCCGGGCACTCTCAGTCATCTCTAGTTGTAGTTGTTTGTAGTTGGACTCACATTTGATTCCAAAATGTTTGACTTCTGAGCCTGATTTGAGATGTGCTCTGGTACAGTTTACTTTTTACTGACACCACAGAACACGGGCCCCGGGCCGATGAAAACAGGGCTTTAGTCTACACAATGCGCTGGTATACGGGTCAGGGTCTGGGTTTAGGAGCAGACTCGGACAGATGTAGATGGATCAGGGCCACACGGCCTTGTTCCTGCGGTCATTAGTTGATGTTAATCAACCTCATATTCAAAGAGAGAGTAAGGAGACTAAATGGTGAATGAATGTAAGAAAGAAAGCAAATGCAGCTGACGCAGGAAGTGCTGCAAGCATCAAACACATTCTACAAAAGAGAAAACGTTAGAAATGTTCATACAATATAATGTGTTTACATGTGTGTGCAGATGATGCCGTACGTGGAGACCAGGACCATGGCCCTGTCCCACACTCAGAAACTGAAGCTCCTTGTCAACACTGATGACATCATCTTCCTGCTGCCAGAGGACGTCACTGTAGTCTTTGACCAATACGGTGAGACCAGAATATAACTGCAAGTATCATACTTGTTTCTGTGTAATGGAGACTGAGTCGAGTGTAAAAGTGCTGGAGAAAACTACTGACCTTAAAGGTGCTTTAAAGGTGCTTGAATTGTGTCTTTGAAGGAGAGTCCAAACCCTGTGTCAGCTCTGGATCTAAACAAACTTCCACAAGAGAAACGAGTAGTTTTAACATGTCCTGTCTGTGTCAGGGAGGAAGTTCTGCTCCATTGTCATGCGCTTTTGGTTCCTGACCACACTGGAGGGGCCCGAGGACCCTGAGGGCACCAGGATCTTCAGGGTGGCCCCAAATCAAGATGGCTGCCAGCAGACCAAAGTGGCAACTGCAGTGTATGAGTAAGTATTAAGTACAAGCAGAGTAGAACTCATGGCTGGAGAGGTCTTTAGTGTTTAGTGACATGGACCAGAGCACTCACTCACTTCCACGAGCTCTTCCTCCTTAAAACCAGGACTAGGGACCAGGACTGGGACCAAACCTGTGGTTGTCAAACTACTCAGTTTCAATGGTCAAGTACAATGCACTGCTAGTAAAGGTTTCTCTGTCAAATTCTGTCAAACTTGAATCC
Source organism: Rhinogobius similis (assembly GCA_019453435.1). Classification (NCBI taxonomy): domain Eukaryota; kingdom Metazoa; phylum Chordata; class Actinopteri; order Gobiiformes; family Gobiidae; genus Rhinogobius; species Rhinogobius similis. The sequence goes on from CM033626.1 coordinate 2,730,389, forward strand.
CCTGTATGTAACTTTTTAATTTAAAAATAGACTTTTTTTTTTTAATTTCACTGAAAATGTAGAAACACATTGTGTCTGAGAGTGGGCTTTCCACAAACCTGACTCGTACTTTGCCTAGAGGAGGAGCCTCCTCATGGTTTTCATAAAAGTGGTTTTCATAAAAGCCTGAAATAGAATATGTTGTTTTGGTTCTGTCCAGGTTCCGGCGAGAGCTGACGGAGGGGGCACCTTCAGACTGGACAGTCATTACTGTGTGGCACTGGCACTGGACACTGGCCCCTAAGGCCCCTGACTAACAGCAGCCTACAGGAGCCACGAGGGGCCAAAAGACTGTCAGAGTCAAGCTTTCATGAGGAGCCTGTTGCCTTTACCTCACCCACTGCTTTTAACAACGCTTTGACCACGGACACTTGAAGGAAGGCTTTCTTGTTCAAGCAGCTGTACAAATAAATTGATTTTATTATGTTTTAAACCATCACTGTGCCATTTTTACATTGTTTATCTTTCACTTTCAAGTTAGAGTTAGTGTTTCTTAAAAAGGATGTACATACGGTAATTTTTACTGTTTTGAAACATGTTGCAGTCTAATTTTATTTCACACTTTAATAACGCATTCTATGAATTTATAAGCACTTTTCACAAGTCTCTGAGCCCAAAGAGAGTTTTGTCACCACAGTAAAGCTAACAAACATTAACATCTGCTTCTCTCATAAAATAAAAGGCTCTAGAAATAAATGCAGAGATAGCACAGTGGTCTAATTTTAACCTGAACATATACTTTTGCAAGATATCTATACTGGGGCAACACAGATTTTACTTAAATTACATGCAAACACATTTAAAAACAGGTACAGCCCCTTTAAAAACTGCTATAGAGTTTGGGATTAAATGTCAAAAACTTTACGTTGGGCCAGACATGCAAAACGTCCAGGTAGTAAGGTAAGCAAAAGTTATGGAACAAACTGCTAAGCTGCTGGGTCACTTCTGGTAAATACTGTATATTTTTCACATTATACAGTCAGAATACTTTTTGAATGAATGCAAAGTTTAGTATTTAGCGCCTTACGATCTCAGTTTGTGTGAGCAAACAGGATTCACTGAGACATGACGACACAATCTCGAGCTCTGTTGACTGTACGAAACCGTAACATGCATCGACCCCTCACCCACTGCTGCCAAGTGCTTGCCTAGTGGAACTGGACGGGTTTTTAAGAGCTGCCACAAGTCAAAAACACTGTCCGTGGGTTTGGACAGAGCAATTTTCCATGTAAAAATGTTAATTTTAGAATAAACCTATGAAAGTCCTAAACTTGAGGGACAGATCTTCATCTCCAAAGCCGTCTGCACTCTGGAGCTTCTGTTTGAGAGAGAGAGTGAAGACACCACTTTCACAAATACAGAGGAATGCAGGGTTTGGCTGCTGAAGTTTATTTTGTGTTTTTATTACCAAAGATTTTATTTGACATGTAAACTTACAAATGTAAACTCCAAAGAAAATCTACATAAACTCCTCAAATATCAGAACAGCCCCAATCTTTACTGTCAGCTGTGGTTCTGACAATTTTCCAACTGACATCATGCAAAAGAACAACTGCATTTTAAAACGCAAATGTAGCTTTGTGGTAGTGAGTTATGTAGAAAATGCTAATAAATGATTAGCACTGGTGATTAGCATACAGGTCAAACACAATAGACTCCTACAACACTTCTAACAAAAATATGACTTTCCCTGGGTTTGGTAATAGTGCAGCACTAAATATGAATTACGTTTGTGTGTGATTCTGAGCTTTTTGTGCTAACTGTGATATTGTCTTTGCCGGTCTGTGTAAAGTCATGAAAAAGCCGTACAAAAGCGCTGACTGCTCTGTGAGACGTTAGAGGCAAAAACCAACACCTTTGTGGCAACATCTGTGACCCAATTTTGCGTTTATAAAAAGGAAAAGTACAAAAAGTAAACACTCGTCGCTTCCCGTAGAAACAATGTCGCCGACCAGCTGCATTTTAAAGTCTATGACACATTTCACAACAATATAGTGGACATGATTATATTTAAGATTTTACTGAACATTTTGCCTATTTATCTCCAGTTTGAAACTTTTCGTAATGGTAAAATGTTACTTTCTTTTTGGACATGGGCTGCAAATATGACAGGCCCTGTCCCAATACCCACACTACACCCTACTGTCTTTGTGAAGTGCGCACTTAGTAGAAGTGCGCCTAAAGGTTCGAGTGTGTGTGCGACAAGTGTGCAAAAATTGCAGAATTGGGACAGTGATGGCTACGTCATCGATTTGCGCCAACGTGTCATTAATGCGACATCTAAATGGTGGCGCCGGTTGCTGTTTTTGCAGTTTTGCTGCTGAAAATCCTCATAAAGCCGTACCAAACATCAGTTACCATGGAAATACCCGTTGTTTGCTGTTGGTGTGCTAAACAGAAAAACATTAGCCAAACAATGTAAAAAAGTGAAAAACCTGATAAACTGCCGTGTCACTTCTGATAAATACATTTATCAATATATAACGTTAAAATACTTTTGAATTAACGCCAAATTTAGCATTTAAAATCTCCATTGATTTAACATTGGGATAACTGAAAAGTCTGTAATGTGTGACGTCATAATCCCAGCTCAAAATGGTATGTAATTAGAGGATTATAGCATATTTCCGAGTAACTTAACAAACGTTGGTAGTATTTGTACAGCATAATAAATGATAATTTACTTCAATACTTATATTTAAAAATACTTTTTTTTCTGCAAGCTGATTGGACCGACCACCAGACAACGCCATGTTCTGCCTTTTTTGTCAAAACGTCACACGCAGAATTGAATGAATGAATGAATTGTTGGTAAAACACTTCGACAAAGTCTGCTCCGACTAGGCTGTGGATCAAGGGCGCAGACCATACTGGAGATGGAACACCCTACACACTTGCACCCGTCAGAGGGAACGCGCAATTGAGGGGCACAAGGGCGGAAGTGCGAGTATTGGGACAGGGCCATAGTTAGAGGTGATTCTACAACTGTTACCTAGCAACCATTTTGAAAACAAGGGCCAAAATCCATATAAATTACACAATAGTGACAAATTATAATACCTGATAATACCTTTATTATGTTGAATGACCATTTGAACTGTCACAAGATTATGTCAGTTGTCTGCGAATTGTCCCTGTATTTACAATGGCATGTCGCTTTTTGATGACATCACAGAGGGATTCTGATTTAGAACGCAGTACTTCCTGTCATTTTAAGCTTTCATTTATCAAAATTTCTTCACAAACTGCTACTTCACAGATACAAAATTATTACAAATAATTGCCACAGGTGCCCTCCCGCCAAACTAAGTCGTATTTTTCAGAACCTGTCATATAGACTTTAAGTGACATATCATGGCACGAACTTGTACTTGTTGCGCTAAAAAGTTAACTCTCCTTAGTTAACCCACTTTTTAGGGACTTAATATTTTTAAATAACATGTACCCAGATAATCCTTTTTGCCGTAGTGGGTGTATGTTCTTGCACACGACGGTGACAGTATTTCAGAAAGTGAATAAATAAAAAATCAAAATAAAGAGGTTGAAATGCAGTGACTAATTCTATCAGAAAATTCCCCACCTGATTAGCTTCCTCAAACGCAACCTGTGCTTCTCATGCCGTGCCAGGGCGCCGTCTCGCGTCATTCCCGTCTGACAGAGCTTGCTATTAATGTTGACAACACTTCTGACAAATTCTGGAATTAGCCACCAATAATTCATGCTAACGTGGCGCGGATTATTGCCCTGTTTTTCGAATGCTAATGTACCGGTGGAAGTTAGCATGTGGGCGGCTGCAGCTAATGAGATTAAAGCTAGCACGTGTCAATATACGGACGGATATGGTAGGCGCGTATTAGAGAATTGGCCACGCTTGTGCATCACTCTGTCATTAAGACATAAGCAGGGGAATAAAAACAAGTCGCCATTTTTATTAGTTGCCTTTTCATGATGCAAGATTTGTGCCGTGCGGTTCATTAATCCGATTAGCGAAACAATCATGGGGACGTTTAACTGTCTTTTAACATGTCTGGGTATTATAGCTTTACAAATATATGAATTAAATTATGAGTAAATTGGTTAAAAGCATGACATACATGGAAATTAGTACAAATAATGATGATTTGCTTATTAATAAAACACTGGGACAAAAGGAACTACCACTAGGTCAATGCTAATTCATTTCAAATTTTCCTTCAATGTTGCGTTCATAATGTTGTAGAATGTGATGTCATATTTCAGATGGATGGCAGGGACCTTGGAACCTTTAAAAACACATTGAAGTTGTGGCTTAACGTCATTAAAAGTGACAACAGTCACACATTTGTGACTGAATGATGCCTTAACCTGTTAATGTGAAAACATCATTTCAGTTAAAGGTGATGTAGTATGCAAATCAACTTTAATGAGCTTTAAACCATGTAACATATGAGTGGAGACATCCTACTGTAAATCCAAATGTTTTGTTTGATTTTACTTCAACATATACATTATCCAAGAGCAATGTTAGTGTATTTGCTTTTCTGACACCTCTCAATTTTCTTCAGCATAAATATTTTGATAAAATCTAATTCTGCAAATTAAATCAAATACATGTATTTGAATGTATATATTTTCCAAAAATGTTTTAATATATACATTTTTTTCTTGTTTAAATTGATTTTATTGAAGTAGAAGTGCTGTTAGACTCAAATATAGCCATATCTTTAACGAATAATGTAACAAATGATTTCATTTCCCACACTGATACATTCTGTTTTTGTTATTTATTTATACATGAAATTTGTGATCTTTACTTTAAATTAAATTAGATTAAATTAGATTTGTGGGACTTGATATGAATTCTAAAATCTGATTGTCAGGATTGGCTATTGTCAATAGCATCATTTTATTTTATTTTATTTTATTTTATTTTTTTGAATCAACCTTTATTTAATGAGGAATGTCCCATGAAGTCCTGGCCAAGACTGCTATCAAGACATCAGCATCGGCTCAAAAAAATAATATACAATTTTAAATTTAAAAATACACATCAGCCCTTCCCAATATATTATGTGATTCCATGACTTCTTTATTACACGATACAGTTTGACTGTAGTTGGTTGAAACCTTTGAATTAAATTCACAATAGATTCAGATTAAGATATTTAATCTGATTTTACAGTGTTAATACTGTACAATGTAACATGTGATGGTAAATAAATACAGTATATAGTAAAAAATAAAAAGGTAGGAGTTAGAGGGGTCCGGTTTCATATATCATATTGTCCTTAAAGTTCGTTAGTACAGAAGTGGAAAAATTCCCATTCAAGTTAATTGATTCACATCGAGAAGCAAACTTCTGAACCAGAAAAGACACAAAACAACTGCTATTACAGAAGCCAAAGAAACAGACATTATTTAACCACATTTTGCCTCTAATTGGAGCCATTTGATAATGGTGGTGGTGGTGGTGGTGTTGCAGCATCTTTTCATTCATTCATTCATTTTCTACCGCTTATTCCCGTTAGGGGTCGCGGGTGACTGGAGCCTATCCCAGTGACTTTGGGCCTTAGGCGGGGTACACCCTGGACAGTGGCCAACTCGTCGCAGGGTTAACACACAGAGACAGAGACAAGGACAGACAACCATTCACTCTCACATTCATTCACTAGGGTCAATTTAGAGTTGTCAATTAACCTACACAGTCATGTCTTTGGACGGTGGGAGGAGCCGGAGAACCTGGAGAGAACCCACGGTAACACGGGGAGGACATGCAGACTCCACCCAGAGAGATCGTGTGATGTTAGGGTGGTTCAGAATTCGAAACCACGATGTTGGGGTGGTCTGGGATTCGAACCCACGATCTCCTTATTGAGAGGCAGAAGCTCTAGCCGCTCTGCCACCGTGCACCCCGTTGCAGCATCTTTTCAACAATAAATGTGCCACGACTGTTCCAGGCTATTTTCTAGATCAGCATTGTTGCCATATACCAGCTGTAAATGCTCTTAAATGTGCTGCACCTGATTTGTACTGCCTTAAAAACTTGAAAAACAGAACTAGATGTCAGAAACCACAGTCTTTGCAGCGCTCCACATACACTGCTCATTTACCTAATACCTTCTGAGCATCCGGTTTCACTTGTTGAATTGGTTTATTAATAATAAAAAAGCAATGATAAAGTGAAGTTTTTAAAGTGTGCTTTCGCAGACATCATTTTAAGTTAGAAAACATAAACCAATCAACGCCAAGGTGACCAACAGCATGTTTAAAAGTCACCTAAAGCCACAATGATGTATGATCTTTCCACTTTAACACCTGCAGCGGTTTTAACGCAATAAAAAAGACAAAATATTTGCTTGCACACATATGTTTACTGAAGGAAGTGAAGTTAAATATAGGGTGGCCCATATCTCCTGTGTTTGGGAGAAGGAGACGTCAGGTCAGTGACGTCAGGTCTGTTCCTCTTTCTGTTCGAGTTGACCAGGTCCAGAATGGTCAGTTCCCTTTCCTTCGTCGTCCTGATCTCTATAACTGAGTCCAGGTGGATCTCTGCTTTTACTTTGCTCTTCCTCTGTCTGTCAGAGCTGACAGAGTCCAGGATGATCGCTGTCCTTTCCTTCTTCTTCCAAGTCTCTCTAACAGAGTTCAAGTCGATCTCTGCTTTTTCCTCGGTCTTCCTCTTTCTGTCAGGGGCTGACTGAGTCCTCGGTGATGATCACACCTCCAGCACTGTGGTCCCTGTTCTCGCTGACAGTCCAGGATGATGACTTCCTCTGCATCCCTCTTCCTCTTCTCGGTAGCATTGCCAGACTCCAGGATGATCAGATTTGAAGACTCCTCAGGGACATCTCCAGAGCTCCTTGAAGGTCATTTGGACAAATGTCTCTGTGTGGCCTCAGGAGTCTGAAGAGATGAGAGGGAGGTGGACGGCTGTGGCTCCCGATCAAAGGCTTGAAGCTGGACTTTTTCACTCTTCAAACTAAAAGACAAAGAGTAGAGAAATTCATTAGTTGCAGACCTTGTTGCAGACAGTACATGTAACAGGGAAGAAATAAAAGTACATTAGTACATACATTTTCAACTGATAAAGCTTCAAGATCTTCAAGCTATCATGCCAGGGAAATAATTTAGAAAAGGCCTGTGACCCAGTGGAAATGGTTTTGCGACTCAATTTTGGGCCTCAACCCTCAAGTTGAGAACCACAGCTGTATTAGTAGGTAGGGTTGTCATAAAACCGATGCCCTGATACTAATTAGGCACATTTAGAGCGCTTTGAAAAGGTTCTATTCATGGTGGACTCTGTGTCTTTGCTCAGGGAGCTGCTGACATCACCCAAACATAACCAAACATGTTTTCTTAATAGATAAAGCCTACATTGTACCTGAATTATTATTTTTAATCATGAGGCCAATCTCAGCAATTTACAAAAAGACATTTAGTTTTCCAAGTTTGTGTCACTGTGAGACATGGCTAACGCTAAAGTAAACACAAAACTACTTTGGTTTATCGTCAGGTTTTTCTACATTTATTTCACCTCTGCTGCTAGTCTCTATGTAATGCATTGGGTTCGGATAATGTTAGCTGCATCGTGTACTTGCATACAAACAGCTGAGGCTAATGTGTGCTAGTTTAGTTTTGCTAAGAGAGTCAGTTCACCAAATAAAGTTATAATCATCACTCTAAATACAGTGTTTTACCACAAGATCAAGTCAGCATTTGGAGAGAAATGATAATTTTCTGTTTCTATCTGCTTTTTGCCGTTTCGTGTTCGAGTCTTGTCCAATCATTTCACTCAAAAGTGTTCCTAGAGCCAAAAGTGAGTTACACTGCTTTGGAAGCTTGAACTCTCAGACCCCTTTGGATGGCTCAAACAGACCAGCACGGTTCACTTGATTTGATTTGATTTATTTTCACATAATCAAAAAAACCAGAAGTCCATATGAAACAAAACAACACAAACGTGATGGAGTGTGGCAGAAACCTGAAAGGGCTTATCCTTAAAGCCACACACCTTTAATTGATTATTTTAACAAGCTCACATTAAAAGCCGTCTGGTCAGATGATTTACAAATGAAAATCACATTGATAAACAGAAAACAGCCCTCACAACCACAAAACAAAACATTTTTCCAATGAAAATGTACTGGATTTTGTAAATTTTATTATTATTATTATTTAATATTATTTTGTATTGAAGTCGGCCTCCAATATGTTGTATCTAGAGCTCTGATTACTATTTGGATTATACACAACCATTTTAATAATCACAGTTGATACTTATTTAACAATATTTCCGTAAGATTTTTTTACTGTTTGCTATTGAGGTGTTCATAAAATTACCACTCATTCCATAATTTTGCTCCACTGTGTCGAAAAGAAAATTTCACTTGGGATTTTTTGCTTAATGGGAGATGAAGAGTTTGTGCTCGTCTACTTCACTTACGACGGTGGAGACACTTTTGGACCAAAGTGGACTAGGTTATGTGAAACTATTGTAAAAACTAGATACAGGTTCTTGACTAGTTTTAGAATGGTCTTTATATTTATTACAAAAACACCACTTGATAATTCTTTAATTGAAAAGTATATTGCATTGTATAAAAAGTGTTTATGATATTAGTTATTATTAGTACTGTGACAACACAAGCCTTGTTTGTACTTAATGCATGGACGTATTTGACAGACACCCCCTTCATTGGTAGATCGTCTGCCTTGGCCAAGCGGGAAACTTTGTAGCTATGCAGATGGTCCGTGCGGAAATGAGGGGGATTATAACAGCTACTTTTGATTTTTACTGTCTGCAGAATGCACATGCAGTTAGTATAATTAAATACGTACAGTATATGTTAGTAGGTTGGTTAGTTGTTTTTTAGCTGTAGTAGCAAATGCTAACTACGTACAGTTGTATGTGGCAAGTGTTAATAGTAATAACCAATGCATAGACAGAGGGAATGGTCATTGACAGTAGTAGTTGCTGAAAACAGCTCAGATATTTACGCATACTGGTGGAGTGAGGTTAGTCAGGGCAATGAAGGGGTGAGTCAGACCCTCCTCTGGACTGATCCGAGTTTCCGGATCTAAGTCCAGAAAATGTTTGAAATAAATGCGATGATAGCTTCACTCCCCGCCTTCACCTGGTTGTATGGATCCATCTGAGGAGAAACAATGCACTGACAAATTTTTTAAACTGAATGTTTTGTTTTTAGTAGTATAAGAGTATTAATATTATAGTGTAGGTGAATCTAATTAGCAGCAGATTATGAAGGTCAAATATGTACAAATCAACGTTGAAGTAACCACTTTGTTACTAATAATTGCATCAGTTTCCATTGATTTTGGATCAAATGTATGAATTTAACTTATACAATATACGCGTTAATAGTTCTATAGCTCTATCCACCTTTGAAACTACAAGTACAAGTTGTAGTAGTAGTGATAGTAAAACAATGATATTACAATTAGCATAATAGGCAGCTGTAAATGGTGCACTGTGTATTTACTTATCACCATGGAGATGTGATTACTTTACCATACTTTCATGGATTTGGTCTTCTGTGTATTTATTCTCAGACATTATTTGCTTCGCCAATCAAACATTTTCTCCCTGCTTTGGGTTACTTTAGTGCTGGTGGCTCATTTCAGGACACACTCCAGGCAGATGGTTCCCATAGAGGCAGGAGAGGACTGGACCAGGATGTTTCACAGTATGCTATTAAAAATATCTGTCTTTATGGAGACAAGCCGATAACACCACCAGGTCAAGTTACAGGTCACTGTGGAAAGATGACTTCGCTCAAAGTCAAATACATGTTTTCAAGGAATTTTTAAGTTCTAAAAATAGCAGTAATTGAATAAAAGAAAGATGGAAAGGTTTATTCCATATTGGGGAACCTTTAAGGCAAAATAGTAGCATTTGCTTGGAGACAAGCAGGTGGCGAACACCCCACCCGAAAAGTTACCGGTACATCTTACATCTTTAAGCACTGCTTGTTTAAAGATGGACATTAAATATAAATATCTCTTACCCAGTAAATATTGTTCAGTGATGCAACAATGTATGGAATCTGTCGCTTCTCTGGAATAGTAAACAATAGAAGGTACAGAGAGCATGCTTTACTTTGAAACAACAACACATTTTATTTTTTAGATGTTCCAAAACAGTGCACACATGAATAAAACAACAATAATAAAAACAAGGCATCAGCAAAGCAGGTGTACCTTGCTGAATGTTCTTGCAGTAATCGATTCTAGATGTAATGAAAGTATGGTTTAGGCCAAGGGTGGGCAATTATTTTGACGCAAGGGCCACACTGGATTTTTACACTTGCCTGGGGGCCGGACCATTTTACACACATACTACTACACATAGACTTAATGCCTAAAATATACAAAAAATTACTACAGAATAGCAAAAATCATTACCTTTATTTAGAGGGAACAGTGCGGTTGATCACTCCTTTTATCCAATGCATCAAAGTTTGGTGTGATTCTAGTGGTGGCTGTTCTCAAAACTGATTTTTAATGAACAAGCAGCTGCTCAGGAAACTATAAAATGACAAATGCACCACACCTAACTCATACAATTTTATATTGAATGCTTTGCGGGCCGGATCAAAATGCCAAAAGGGCCGCATGTGGCCCCCGGGCCTTAGTTTGCCCCCCTCTGGTTTAGGCAGTAGAGAGAGAAAGGGATGAATGAAATCTTGTGATATTTTTCCGGTGAAACAAAAGAGGATGAAGAGGAAAGACAATTAAAACCAAGGTTATAGATAACCGGAGGGCAACCTTGTGATATTCTGGCGCAAACTGTAATTGTGCCAGATTTATTTTTTCTATTTATTGAGTTTTGTAACATTTCGCTTGAAGTAAGAAGTGATGGTGACTTCTAAAGTAACAAAAACCCAAAGAAAAGAAGGAACAAGAGAGGACCAAGCACTGAACCTTGGGGAATACCTAGCGCTAAGAGAGCAATGGAGGAGGAGTTTAAAAATAAGTCCTAAACGAGCTATAGTTTGATTGCAAATAAAGGTTTGTACATTTTTTTCATTCATCTGAAATTGCTGTAATGTTGTTATTGCAACACCAAACTTTTTTTTCCTTTCAAATTGTGCAGCAGAGTTGTTTTAAATGTATTCGTACCATTCGATTCCAGTAATGGGATCCTTCAGGGTGGAAGAAGTATTTGTGCGTGTGCTGCCCAGAGTCCAGGACATGTGCAGGATCATTCTGATCTGTGGACACATCACAGGACAATCTGTTATTACAATCTTTAAATGTCTCGCCGTGAAAATATTATTGCTTTGTCTGGAATGTTTCACAGTATGGCATTAAACTGATCAATATCCATGTAGCAAGAAGTCTTCTTGTTCTTGAGGCTGAAAACCAAACCCGTCACAGCCCAGTTGTGACGGGTTTGTTTCTTGCTTATTATTAACTATGAGTTGGCCTCCCGATCTGTGAAGAGGCGACCCTGCTCTCTGTAAGAATCCATGTCTTTCAAGGATTTTTTGAGGAAAATATAACCACCTGAACACTTGAACCTTCAAAGCAAAAACATCTCCACGGAAACAATCAGAAAAACTACATGCACTTTAAATAAATACAGTATATAGATTTTATTCTAATACCACTCAGATCACATGTCACACGCCTTAGATCATCTATTCTACAGTTGTAGTAGTACTGATCTGGATGAACTGATCCTCTTCTGACTGGAGGAACTACTTCTACTCTACCCTAGATGAACTGTTCGTTGTCTGCCTGGATGGACTGTCTAGAGGAGTCATCTGTCCCTCCCACATTAGATGATCCTCCTTCCTTCCTCTTGAGTGGTTCTGGTCCAGGTGAATGTGTCAGTCCTGGTCCATCTGCAGTTTGTCCTGTGGGAGGAGGATCTCTCCTTCATGTGGTTCTCCTGAGGTTTATACTTTTTCCCACAGGTTTTTTTTTTTTTTTTTTAGATTTTTCTTGAGAGAAGGAGGTCAAGGACAAGGGATGCTCCGGGACATTTATTTAAATTCTACTGAACATTGTTTAATTGAACTGCTTTCTACCTGTGGCCCATCGAGGCAACTGTTGTTGTGATTTTGGGCACTACAAAAATAAATTGAATTGAATTTAATAGTAGTAGTAGTAGCAGTTGTAGTAGTAGTAGTAGTAGCAGTTGTAGTAGTAGTAGTAGTAGCAAGAAGTAGTAGTAGTAGCAGTTCTAGTAGTAGTAGTAGTACTAGTAATAGTGGTAGTAGTAGTAGCAGTAGTAGTAGTAGTAGTAGTAGCAGTTGTAGTAGTAGTAGCAAGAAGTAGTAGTAGTACTAGTAATAGTGGTAGTAGTAGTAACAGCAGTAGTAGTAGTAGTAGTAGTAGCAGTTGTAGTAGTAGTAGCAAGAAGTAGTAGTAGTAGTAGTAGCAGTTGTAGTAGTAGTAGCAAGAAGTAGTAGTAGTACTAGTAATAGTGGTAGTAGTAGTAGCAGTAGTAGTAGTAGTAGTAGTAGCAGTTGTAGTGGTAGTAGCAAGAAGTAGTAGTAGTACTAGTAATAGTGGTAGTAGTAGTAACAGTAGTAGTAGTAGTAGTAGCACTAGTAATAGTAGCAGTAGTACTAGTAGTAATAGCAGTTCTAGTAGTAGTAGTAGCACTAGTAGTGATAGTAGCAGTTGTTTTGGGACCAGAAGAGGACTTTGCTGAGGAACATTTGGGCGGCGGTGCAGTCGACTGCCACATGTCTACTGCCTCGCTCATCGGACGTCCCGTCACCAGCTCCAGAGCCCTGAGCGCTAACACATCAACAACTTAAACAGCCACAGTTTGTTGTGTCAGATATGGTCCGTGTCTTTATGAATAACTCCAGCTCCATAACTATAGTCCTTTGTACTTTTCTAGAAGTACTGATTTGTTTGGAGCAGTATTTTTTGAACAGCTGGTACAGAAAGTATCAATTCCTTGATGGTTGGCACATCAATATGACCCTGTACTGAGACTCTCTCTGTGTTCTTGTGTCTGTCATTATATTGCACTCCCAGAAATACATATTAACTATTAATAAGTGATGTCTGACTCTGTGTAAGCATCCTGTGTCCTGCCCCTGGGGTCCTGTCCTCCCTCACATACCTGTAATAGAGCGTGCCCAGCATAGTGCCCTGCCTGCCCTCGCGTACGGAGCAGGAAAGGCCAAAGTCAGTGTTACTCGTAGAGGCCGGCGTACATGGTCAATCTTCATGATGTTTTCAGGCTTCAAGTCACAGTGCATGAGGCCGAGGATCCTCAGGAACAGCAATGCTACTGCCATCTGTCAAAGAAGGGGTAGAGTTAGTTTCAGTACTCAAAGCTGTTTTAGACTGTTTGAGGTGCTGAATATTCAGAGGTGGGTACAACCAAGTTATATTTGATTGACTTCATAATAAAATTGTCCTTCTTCTTGGTCACCATTGATCTTTGAACCCGAGAGACTAACTTTTATTCCAACTTGAGTAATATATTTGACACAAACTGTAACTTACTTGAGTCAAAGTCAGTGGTGGACCTCGGAGTTTGGGGGCCCAAGGCAAAATTAAGTCCAGGCCGCTCCTCTTCAACTGTGACTTTCTATATCTTTTTTTGTCGAGTCTTGAATTGTTGAAGTTTTTTTTTTTTTTTTTTTTACATGTAGTGGCCAGACATAAATTAAAATAAAATAAAATTTAAAAATAAATTAAATAAAGTTCATAAATTTGATGGTGAAAAGTGAAAAACTGTTGGAAAATTCAGATGTTGTAAACAGAATTAAAGAGGGGGGTCTTTCCCTAGAAGAGTATTTAAGAAATCAGACCATATTTTCTATTTGTTGGTACACCAGTTTATTTAAATACACAGTTTTCATTTGTTGTTTTATAATGATATGTTTTATTCACTATTTAGTGTTATTAGCAGGGTGGTGTGGCCAGAATTAATACATTTGACAAACCTAGACTATTTTGTTGGTATTTTTCTTGTTTAAAAGTAAACAACACCATTCTCTTGTGATACTGAGAGGATTGTTTCAGAGCCTTGATTTTGTACATTATTACACTTTCCAATTAGAGTAACCTCAAATCATAATTCAGATGTTATGTCCAGACAGTTACTTTTACATTAGTCGTAGTTTTGCTGAATACTTTTTTACTCTTACTTGAGTCTGTCCCTCCTCTCCGCTCATTCTCACATGCAAAGTGGGTGAAGTGTCTTGCCTAAGGACACAACAACACCATTTCTTATGTTTCTACTATTTCTTAATTCTTATGTTGCTAAAACAATAAACTGTGTATAATATATATATATATATATTTTTTTTTTCTTTTCTGAAAAATATGTTGAAATTGCAGGAAGTAAACAAATTGATGACATCACACTGAGGAGACAAAGGGTATCCACAATTTACACAAATGAAACCTATAAATACCAATAAATCTACATTAGAGGAGTTTTGGTGCACTGTACAGGATGGTTTCTTGGTAATTTCATGGTGTGATGTCATCATGAAAGTCAAATTAAAATCATAGTAAAATAGCTGAACTGACTGAAATTTGTACAGATTTTAGTAGAATTTGGAATATATTTATTTCAACTGCATTTTAGTTAAATGAGTAGTTCAACCTGTCATAGGCACTTTAAACCAGAGCATATCTAGGACCAGACCGGGTTTAAACCAAGATTAAAGCTAGTATAGGTCTACATGGATCAGATCAGGTGTGAACTACATCTTGAACAGGACTAGACCACATAGTCTGAACCAGTGCCCTATTTTACCATGATGGGCCAAACCATATTGCTTGGTGTGCCAGATTTGGCCCCCGGGCCGCCTTTTGAATAGCCCTGCTGTAGACATTTTAAAGAACACACTGGCGTTGAGTAAAGTGTCAGTACCTCAGTGAGAATGGGCTGGATGTATTTGAGCTGCAGACTTTCAAACAGAGCCCGCTCAGAAACGTTATCAAACTTAGGTGGAGCTTCTCAAACTCGTGGCAGCCATGTCCCAGAAACTCAAGAGTCCAACCACTGGATGATGTGGTGGGACGCAGAGCTCTCCGCCAGGCTGCAGGATAGGAAGTAACTTTATAAACATGATGAAAACTGTCAAACCGGGGACAAACAGGCAAAATCTTTAGTCAAATCTTGAATATAATCACGTTCACTACGTTTTAGTGAAATGTCTAACCTGTCATATAGACTTTAAGCCTGTATGGTTTTGAAAATTCAATAAATACATAAAAAGAATAAGAAATTACTATTGACCATTCATGATGAGAACTGAATAATAATAATAATGTAAATTTAAAACGGCATTATAATTATTATAATTGCAGCCTATTAAAATAAATGTGTTTTATGTCTATAAAACATGGCTAAAGGATTTTCATGAATAAAAATGGTAACTTTGCACAGTGTGTGGTGTATCTGCAGTGTGCACAGAGCTGTCAGCTGTGTGTGTGGAGGGGAAGTGCAGAGCAGAGTCACAGCGGACAGAAGCAGAGCAGATGAAAGCTCCGGGAACGTTCCAGTAGCCGCTGTACCCAGCTAGAGCCTCTGTGATCGGACACTTTACACACCCCGGCCCCGTGCTCACACCTGCTGGACTTTACACTGACCAGCTCTCTGTTTCAGAAGGTGAGTGGCTGCTGTGGACAGAGGCTCTTAAAGGGCTCCTCCTGAAGCACGGAGCGTTAGCACGTAGCATTAGCACGTAGCATTAGCACTCCTCAGCTGTTTTCTGAGGGAGCTAGCCACGGAGATAGCCCGCCCTGCTACAGCGTTGCTAGCACCACTGTTTACACCCAACCCGGGCAGGTCTGTGTGTGTTCCCCGCGGCTCGACTGACTCTGTCGGTTCTCTTATTACCTCACACACACAGCACTACTGGATTATTCGTATAGCTTCGTGTGCAAACATGTAAACAAGCGGCAGGCAGTTCGCAGCCGCTGGCGTTAGCTGTCATTAGCTGTACACACCCAAAGCTGGATCAGACTTTGTCAGATACCGTGAAGAGGACCGACAGGCCAAGGTTTAGATCTCTGTGGTCAGAGATCAGTGGATGGGCTTGAACTGAGGCCAAGTCAGTCTCCTATTCTCTTCTGTGACCCATAAACTGTCCACTCTGGACCTTAATGCTAACGCTAATGTTATTATGTGCCGGAGCTAAGTTGAGTCAACACAACAACAGTGTCTGTGGTGTACTGTGTCGTAATGACAGACATGTGGGTCAACAACATGTCTGTATGATTACTGCTTCTATCTCAGGTGTGTTGTTGTGTCAGGTGTTGCTGTGGACAGTGTAAACATGTCCTCTGTCTCAGGTGTTGTTGTGGACAGTGTTGACAACGTTCTGTCTCAAGTGTTGTTGTTGACATGTCCTCTGTCTCAGGTGTTGGTGTTGTGGACATGTCCTCTGTCTCAGGTGTTGGTGTTGTGGACATGTCCTCTGTCTCAGGTCTTGTGGACATATAACTATGGGATTGCTGCTCTGCTGAACCTTGTCCTGGTTTGAGCCCTGTTTAGACCTGGCGTGGACTTGGTTTGGGTCCTGTTCTAGTCCTGGTCTGGTTCAGGTTTATTGTCAGTTTTATTCACAGTTCCGTCCCCATCTCGATGTCGTCTGTGTCCAGGTGTGAACAAACGCCCCGTTAAAACCTGAAACACATATCACTGTTTACTCACACACGGTCTGACCAACATTCAACTGAACTGTGAACGTGAACTTGCTGTTTCTGAAACTAAACCGAGGGACAATCAAACCTAATCCTACAAACTGTACTGTTAGTCTGAAATTATATGGATTAAAGGATAACAAGGGTGATTATTTTACTTATCACAACCTCCATCACTTTGTTATTAATAAGGATCATGTCTCTGTTATATTTTTTATTGCTGCGTCCCAGACGCTTGTTTCAACATCTGTGTGCTGCTGTTTAGTTCTAATGCGTGGATTATGCTCTCTCTGTTGTTGTTGTTGCTGTTGTTGTAGTTGGTGTCCACATTGTCCTTCTATGATCTGACAGTAACACTATGTTTTCCTGTGAGCAGGCTTGAGCCGCAGCACCATTACCTGAGCGCCCAGAGGAGGGGACCACAGTGCACCATGGCAAGTAGAGGTGGAGCCACACGACCCAATGGGCCCAACGCAGGCAACAAAATCTGCCAGTTCAAGCTGGTGCTTTTAGGAGAGTCAGCTGTGGGGAAGTCCAGTCTGGTCCTCCGCTTTGTTAAAGGACAGTTCCATGAATTCCAAGAGAGCACAATTGGAGGTAAGTTCACACTTAACACTAACACGTAATGCTCCTGAACATGCTCAAAGTGTTTCCTGTCATCGGAATCCTGATTTGTAAACGTATATTTGGCAGAAAAATAGCAATGAGACCTTTTTTTCTTTAAGCGGCTCTATTATGACTAGATTAGATTTCTTTATTTGATCCCTGAGGGACAATTCTGGTGCAGCCAGCAGTTTGAAAACATACTCTTAAAAACCAAAACACAAGCAAGAACAGGGGATGGGTATAAATAAGGCAAACATACAAATGAAGTCAACACGACCTCTAGTCCATGGGCCAGATACAATTTTGATTCCGCTCTGGTGTCAAGAGAGTGCAACAATTGTAGAAACATCTATCACACCAAAATATAAAGCCTTTTCAAAAATCACCTTGAATGGTACTGATATGTCACATTTTGGGGTCTGGCCCATGGACGATACGCAACATAAACTAGTCATTTGGAAGTGAATTGAACTGACATTCATGTTCTGGTGCAGCCGCCTTCCTCACTCAGACAGTATGTTTGGACGACACGACGGTGAAGTTTGAGATCTGGGACACAGCTGGACAGGAGCGCTACCACAGCCTGGCCCCCATGTACTACCGAGGGGCCCAGGCTGCCATTGTGGTCTATGACATCACTAACGAGGTGAGCGGCATCGTTATGTACGTGTTTCATCATCTCTGCTGTGTGTCCTGCCGTGGCTAAGGGTTCACTCTTCATTCTGCCCATCTAAACAAGCAAACTCAGACGTGTCCGTGATAGGAGTTTAAATGCCTCAGACTCGTGGGTTTCACTGGTCATGTGTGCCAAAAATAATCTGCATAGACATTATCACTGTTTTGTACTTGGGGTTCTTCTTGTGCTTTATTTTTTTCTTATTGTCTTTGCACATCTCTATGAAAAGTGAACTATTTAATTTTAAAATTATATAAACAAATAATATTTCATTGTTGCGTAATGTGGTAGGGGCAAAGGGGGTATAAAGGTGAGCACTTCAGCTCTGCTGTCAGGCTTGACTGGGAGGTTACATGTGCAGAGTGAGAGAGAGAGAGACTAAAAAGAGAAGTCTACTCTGAAACCACTGTAAAGTAAGAGCTTTGACTGTAAATAATATTCAGAGCTGTGTTCTACTGCAGTAGAACACAATAAATCACACAAAAACACATATGCCGACTAAGCCTTAGTCTATTTGAGAATCCCGCCACATCTGTAAATCATGGACAGAAGTGTCTAGAGCAGTGCTTCTCAAACTTTTTCCCCCCTTGGAGATAAAAAATATATCCATGCCCCTACACCCTCGACAAAAAATTTGAAGAAACCACAATAAAAAATAAAAAAAAGCAAATATAAACATATATTAGCTTGAAACAGTTTTAGTACCAGTGTCAGGCTTTCACACACTGAGTGTCTTTGGTTTGTGCATGAAGCCATGAGGAAATATTCTGACATTGTGGTGAATTTTTGGCGCTCTCGCATTATTCTCGGTCACTGTGTGCATTACGTGTGATCAAAACGTGTGTGTCACACGTAATGTGCGCACCTTTCCTTATTCATCTCGCACCCGCCCCCCACTTTGCGAAGCTCTGGTCTAGAGGTTCAGTTCAAACTGAGCGGCTGGAGGAGTCTTCACCAGTTGTGAGTTTGGTTCTTCACTGTTGTTTTTCTGCTGCCTTAATACGACTGATAACACAATCATACTGCTATGTCCAGTCTGTGGCATCAAACAAACCAAGCTCCTCCAGTTGGACACCTATTGTTGAAGGCAGACACTGGAGACATGCTGCACTTGAAACACGGCACAGCAAACACTTAAGACACCCTGCATGTCCACCATAGATTTTGTTTAGCTTAACTTTAAATTAACTTTATATGCCAAAAATGAAACTGACACAAAATGGAAAGTAAGTAGTAGTAAGTAGTTTCTCCGTTGTTGCTCCGACTGTGCAGATTTTATCTTGCTTGTTTGCTAACAGCAGGATGAGATAAAGAACACTTCATCTCACTTTAATTCATTTAATTTCTTTTATTTTGAAACATGTGTCACTGTTGACTTTAGTCAATTAATATTTAAATAGACTCTCACTCCCAAGTTGAATCAACTCTCCATATTACAATTCATTTCCTCAACATACAGACTGAGAAGCATCTTATTTTAGGAGAGAAATGTAATCAGTGTATGATAAATGTGAGTGCAGCTGTGTTGCTGTTTATCTGCTTTTCTACTGTTTACTTGTTTTTTCTTTTTATGTGTCTGATACAAACTAAATATGTATATGTTGAGTTGTTGTATCTAAATGTCTTCTTTATCATGGTTTGCAGGAGTCTTTTGTACGGGCGAAGAACTGGGTGAAAGAGCTCCAGAGACAAGCCAGTCCCAACATTGTAATAGCACTGGCAGGGAACAAGGCTGACCTTGGCAGCAAGAGGGCGCTGGACTTCCAGGTTTGTGGTCTGAGACCTCCATGGTGTATCCAAGTGTAGTCTAACAGAGTTATTGTTCCTCTGACAGGATGCACAGTCATACGCAGATGACAACAGCCTGCTTTTTATGGAAACGTCAGCCAAGACCTCTATGAACGTCAATGAGATTTTCATGGCTATCGGTGAGTACTGGGTTAACTCTGTAAATACTACAGGATCACGCTTAGGGGCCAGAGGAGCAGAGGCGGAGCCCGACACAGGAGGCAACCAGGGCTTAGCCTAAAAACGTCCCCCAAGACAGACAGACAGACAGACAGACAGACAGACAGACAGACAGACAGAGACAGACACACAGAGACAAACAGACACACACACACAGACAGACACAGACAGACGCACATGCACACACACACACACACAGACAGACACACACAGACAGACAGACAGACAGACACGCGCACACACACAGAGACAGACACACAGAGACAAACAGACACACACACACAGACAGACACAGACAGACGCACATGCACACACACACACACACAGACAGACACACACAGACAGACAGACAGACAGACACGCGCACACACACAGAGACAGACAGACACACACACAGACAGACACGCGCACACACACAGACAGACACACACAGACACACAGACAGACACACACACACAGACAGACACACACAGAGAGACAGACACACAGACACGCACCCACACGCACCCCCCCCACACACACACACACATTTGAACCCATCCCCTAACTTTAAAGCATGTTGTAGATCTAATAGTAAAGGGTTTACCACATGGGGACCTGCCTTTGCCCCCCTAAGATGGTGTGAGTGTGACAAGGTTTTTAGCCCCACAAACTAAGCCCATTAAATCATGCAGTGAAAATACAACCGTATGAACCGTGACATTGCAGCATTTGACAAGTGTCAAATCTGGTGACAGAACTAAAGTGCACGGCAATCCACCTTATTCTGCCCCGCCCACTTTTGCCGTTTTTTACCACAGATAGGCACTTTTGTTGTAACCGCACTTCCGTTTGACGAGAACTCTGTTAAAGCTAATTACGAACGAGGGAAAAGTCTCGCCGCTAAAATGTTACATAAAGTAGGTTGATTTGTGTAAAATGTTTAATGAACACGAGCAACAACAAGTCAACAACGCACTGATATCCTGAGCAGTCTTAAAAACAGTCTGAAATATGCACATATGCAAGTCTGCAGCTCGAGTATAAAACTCTAAAGCATCAGAGCCTATTCAAATGGGTATGAACAAGTAAAATGTATCAAAATACAGGAAATGACTCATGACTTGTTCAAATTTTCTTTAGTGAGAACTCCCAAACCCCCTTTTAAATTTTTCTAATTTCAAATAATCAACATGTTAATGCTGATAAATAAAGATACTGAGTCACCCCTCGTTTCCTAATGATAATAATTTGATTTGGAGTAAGATTGCACCTCAAGGGCCGTATTTTCCCCTAGCATCAGCGCTATGACCAGGGGGCGGTTCCAGGTCGGGCTTTTGCTATTTTCACAGTGTTAAAACTAGCACAAGGAGGCTGTACTGGTCCTCTGGAGGGGGATGTGACAGTCCATATATGGTGAACGCATTTGAACCAATGACTGACACCTGTGGCATTTAAAAGGCCATCGGTGCAGGAGATGTTTGCATCCAGGGCACCTCCAGGTAAAGAAAGAAGAGGAGACACTTAAAGAACGAGAGGGACTCGTATACAGGACAATAAAACGGCTCCAAAGCCCCACCATGTCACATACTCTGTTCAGCAGCGGTTCTGATCAAAACAGAGAGAGACCCCTGCAGTGACCTCCTCTCTGGAGCTTCTCTGACGCTCCCTCCTGGTCCTGAAGCCGCTCCACGTCTGTCCTCCCAGAAACCCCCGCAGGTCCCAAAGTTTTTCTTGTTTATTTTTGCGTTGCTGCCGCACATCCTCAGATATGAGCAGTGCTGTATAATAATAAAGTATAATAATAAAGTCTCATTTGTGTCACTTGAATAGGCCTATAATAATGTATAGAAACTTTAAACTGTTCTGACGGACACATGTCCAACACCATATGTACTGTCACATCCCCCTCCAGCCTCCAGCATTCATTCATGAAGTCAGTTCCACCTGCTCTGTTCTTCACGCAGTGAGCGTGATCAGACATGAGTTCACACACACATCTCACTTACACACACACACAAACACAGATGCACACACACAGACACACACAGACTCACACAGACTCACATAAACACGAGGTGCACACTGCTCTGTAATGCGCTGTTTCCGTGGGACAAGTGGGACTCGGGACCGAGGTGTTTTTTTTTTATGCCGATCAATTCATAATTTAGCACAAACAGGCTTAACGTGATGTTTTTTCAACATATGAGGCAGATTGATACAGTTTTTCTCAAAAGCACAATAAAAAAATCAGCTACAGCGACAGACTTAATTCATGTGATGTATGGTTTCGCTTATTTGTGCCCATTAAGCTTGTTTTATTAAGATTATCTGGTCCATATGAGGATAGTAATACGAGTCCAGGAAATTTTTCCATGTTATGTTTTTCACTTCATTTTGAAGTTTATTTGGTATGATTCTGGCCATTCACAGAATGGACCACACCGCGCCCGGCTTTTGCTTCACCTCCTCATATTTTGATCTGATCACACCTCTGGTTTAGAGCTCCACTGGCACAAAACGTCATCATTAACGCCAGCTCTGCACTACCACCAGGGGCAACATACGGCCCAGTCTTCCAGTGGTTTACAACCTGGGGGCCGGGACCCCCATGGGGGAAGCAAAATGATTTGAGGGGGGTATGGGGAAAATCAGAAAATTAAGCCAATAGTCTTAAACAAGGCTTGACACTCTTAAGTGCAGTTGTAAATGTAGATTCTTATTTGGCCTTAGAAATGAATGAATCTGGAACTACATACTGAAAATGACATGAAACATTACAACTTATTTTATTATTTTGTGGTATAGCCTTTTTATGTCCCAAATGCCAAAGGTGGTTATTTTGGGGGTCATGACTAAAAGGTTGATTTAGTGGACCACAACCAAAATCTTATTAGGGCCACCAAAAGTCTAAGATTAACCAGCCATTAAGCAGCTGTGTTTTGTCTTTGCAGCCAAGAAGCTTCCCAAGAACGAGCCTCAAGCTGCCGGAGCCAACAGCGGTCGCAACCGGGGAGTGGACCTGACAGAGACGGCCCAGCCCAGCAGCCGCCCCTGCTGCAGTAACTAACCTGTACCACCCCCTTCTCTACCACCACCACCACACATCTGCCCCAGGCCTGGTCCAGATCTGCCCTGGTCCAGGTCTGCCCCAGGTCTGCCCCAGATCTGCCCTGGCCCAGGTCTGCCCCAGGCCCAGGTCTGCCCCAGGCCCAGGTCTGCACCAGGTCTGCACCAGGCCCAGGTCTGCCCCAGGTCTGCCCCAGGCCCAGGTCTGCCCCAGGCCCAGGTCTGCCCCAGGCCCAGGTCTGCCCCAGGCCCAGGTCTGCACCAGGTCTGCACCAGGCCCAGGTCTGCCCCAGGTCTGCCCCAGGCCCAGGTCTGCCCCAGGCCCAGGTCTGCCCCAGGCCCAGGTCTGCCCCAGGCCCAGGTCTGCCCCAGGTCTGCCCCAGGCCCAGGTCTGCACCAGGACTGCCCCAGCCCAAGGTCTGCACCAGGTCTGCCCCAGGCCCAGGTCTGCCCCAGGCCCAGGTCTGCCCCAGGCCCAGGTCTGCCCCAGGTCCAGGTCTGCCCCAGGCCCAGGTCTGCCCCAGGCCCAGGTCTGCCCCAGGCCCAGGTCTGCCCCAGGCCCAGGTCTGCCCCAGGTCTGCCCCAGGCCCAGGTCTGCACCAGGTCTGCCCCAGGCCCAGGTCTGCACCAGGTCTGCCCCAGGCCCAGGTCTGCCCCAGGCCCAGGTCTGCCCCAGGTCCAGGTCTGCCCCAGGCCCAGGTCTGCCCCAGGCCCAGGTCTGCCCCAGGTCTGCCCCAGGCCCAGGTCTGCCCCAGGTCTGCCCCAGGCCCAGGTCTGCACCAGGTCTGCCCCAGGCCCAGGTCTGCCCCAGGCCCAGGTCTGCCCCAGGTCCAGGTCTGCCCCAGGCCCAGGTCTGCCCCAGGCCCAGGTCTGCCCCAGGCCCAGGTCTGCCCCAGGCCCAGGTCTGCCCCAGGTCTGCCCCAGGCCCAGGTCTGCACCAGGTCTGCCCCAGGCCCAGGTCTGCACCAGGTCTGCCCCAGGCCCAGGTCTGCCCCAGGCCCAGGTCTGCCCCAGGTCCAGGTCTGCCCCAGGCCCAGGTCTGCCCCAGGCCCAGGTCTGCCCCAGGCCCAGGTCTGCACCAGGTCTCCATCTCTCCGGACACCCCTCACTCCCGGGAATAGCTAAAAAGACTCTGTAGAGCTACATTTCTAATCCCCTTTTTCGTTGACGTTCTTTTATTTTTAAACTTTTTTTAAGAAGTGTATATCAGTATAACGGATGCATGTATCACTACAACACATTTGTACGTCCCTGAGCTGGTGACTAACTCGTGAGCGCGTGGCTGTGTGTTTGAGGTCGAACAGAATGCTAGGTTGAGTTCACAGCGTGCCTGGATGTGAGACGCTGCTGTCAGCTCTGTGTACAGGCCCAGCTTGGCCTTTTATCAGATACAAGTCAAACTGGACCCCATCACTATCCCCCTTCATGGGGTGATGCTACAGTCTATACTTTATTAGTCAGAAGTAAGGTTATTGTATACATGTAAGTCATGTTTTAATGGAAGATCATTTGTTTCATCAGATTACACTTTCTCCATCTAGAAGCCTTCAGTGCCATATTTCAGCCTTTTAAAAATGTATGTCAAAGTTGAATTATACGATAGAAATGGGCAGCAACAAAAAAATAGCAGCCCTACAGTTAAAAATAATGTATTCACCTTTTTAATGTATTCAAGGCATGGATTTTCAAGCCTTAAAATTCAAAAGTTTGAATTCATATTGTATATTTGCAGTGACTTTAGCAGAGGAAATCCAGTTAATCCAATTGAGTGAATCTTGACATCGTGAATCTTTGCTCTGAAAATGTTCACTGTGAATGTAAATGTATACTGAAAAAGTCTGCTGCTGAGATTTAGAATAAACATTATTCAGACGTATTTTTCAGAGTTAGAAAGTCAGCCGTATTTGAAACAAAACATCAGATGAAACAAATTCTTCCATATGTCTTCATCATTTTTACCCTGTTTTAAATAAATACCAAAATAAATCAGAAAATATGAGTTAGCTGTAATAACCATAGCAATAAACATCACATTACAAATCAATGACTAAACATTCTCACATTAAAATGAAACTTTAAAATGCTTCAAAAGAGTCAAAAAGAGCTGCACCTAATTGGCAACATGACCAACATTTTGAAAAATAAGTTCCATCTAAAAATGTCATGACCATGTGACATTGAAATTGACAGAATTGTTGATTAATAGGTTGTTAACTTTTTTACATTAACTTGGAACCATAAAAACACACACAAATGATGGTTTGAATGCAGGAATAAACTTAACAAACTGAATTCCCTTTTTTCCAAGTAGATAATATGCTTATGTTATTTTTCAGTGCAATGTTGTGTTTTTACGGTGGCCCAGATGGACAAGTCACAACACTACAACACATTAAAAAACAAAAAACAGCAATTGTATATTTCACACAAAAAAATAAATAAATCTGCTTAAAAAGAAATTGTAAGTAATTGCATTTCTCAAATATTCCCAGGTTTATGATTTTTTTTGTTTTGTTTTTACTAGTTTACTTTACTAGTTTTTAATGTTTGTTTTTTTGTTTTTTCGACCAGCACTTTGTATAGAATATTGTAAAAATAAAAGAAGGAAAGATATGTTGGTTTTAATACAAAACAAAGTGTAAATTGCAATTAGATCACAAAAAAGGCCATAAATTACATACAAATTTAACAAATTCTGTCTCATCATCCCATTTTGCAATTTACATTTTTGTTTTAACATTTTCGACATTCTCTTTTGCACATTATATTTGTGAATAATCTGCGCTCTTTGTACGTTCATGTTTTACTGCTGTATCTTGTGCTTCTGGGCCACCGTACTTCTCCCTGTAAAGTAAAGGAAGTCTACAAGAGCTGTACAGTTTTGAAATCTTGTTATCTTTGGGTTTTTCTAACTGGGCCAAACCCCGCACTTGTTTTCTCCTTCTCTGTGATTGGTGTTGAAGCTGGTGTGTCTGCGTGGACGCTTCTCCGGGCACAGTGTTGACCCTTCAGGCCCTGTTTGGATGACGGACTCTTTGGGACTTGCTAAACCTGGCTACTGAAGTTAGCAGGTAGCAGCATTAAGCTAACGGCGTCTCTGTACAGCTGAATGAATTATGTGTAATGTGTCCTACAGCATTACCAGTGATGGGCTGAGCAGTTTGGAGTGTCTGATACAAATAAATCAATTCAATAAAGAGCTCTCTCGTGGTCTTTGCGGTGGCTGTTATAGACGGTCTGAAAGTTAGACCCTTTAAAAGTTTGTAAAGAAAATCTAAATTCTGAAATTTAGAATGGAGGCAAAAACGAAGTGGAACATAAAACTGGGATTTAACCTCAGAATATCACAAAATATGACAAATTTAGATGATTTTGGAAAATGAAAAGCCTCAGACACACCTGAGTGACATCAGAGCTTTAAATGCATTTATTATTGTATTTTACATTATGTTTTCGGAAATTAGGATAAACTCTTTGCATTTTTGATGAAGGAACAATATAGATTTATGGGTTTTACTGGAAAAATACTCACAGAAATGTTGAGCCAGCAATAGTTTTTCATTTTATCTAGAGATATATTAGATATGATTCCATAAATGATATTCTTTTGAAGCTAAAATATAATTTTAAGGCTAGAAAATTGTATTTTATCCATTGTTTCTTATTAAAAAAAAGCAAACTTTTTACTCTGGAAATGTAAATGTGTTGATCTTTTCCAACACAAACACTTAAAACCAGTAGAATTTAGATCTAATATGAGATAATCACTGACAATTTTACAGTCAACTTCATTTTGCCTCCAGTCGCCTCCATTCCAGAATTTGAATGACATCACATTACTATTTCCTACGTCCATAAGTGAACAACGTGACAATTAAGTTGAAGGCTATACTGTACCTGATTTTTACTGTTTTCATTTGTCAAAAACAGAACTAGTTCATGTTCCCAGCACAGATATATTGTAAAAGCATCTCTCTGGGTGAAAATGAGACCACAGCGTTTACTCTGCATCTATTTTTAGAGCGTTTTGTTCTATGAGAGAAGCAGGAGTGTGCCATCAGCATGCTAATGCTTGTTAGCTTTACCTGTAACGATCTGTGATGCTCTGGGCTCAGAGTCTGGTGAAAAGTGCTTCTAAACTCAAGGAGGAGAATATTTATGATGCTGGGACTGCATTAGGAAAGTGAGAGATACATGTGACTGATGGAAAGAGTTTAACATCAACTAGTTCTGTTTTTCACGTTTCAAAACATTAAAAATCTGGAACAGCTTCTTTAAGAGTGCACATGAGAGTTGTGAAAAGTGCTTATAACCTCAATAATTAGGATGCTCAGAGGTGAGAAATACACGTGGACTGCAGCAAAGAGTTTAAAAGAGAGAGGGCCAAAGCCATATGAATGACACAACAGTTATGATTTGACAAATAATAATACCTGATAACACCTTTATTTTGTTAAATGATTGTTTAAACTGACAAAAACGTGGCTCCATACAACATAAAGCAAGAAGTTTGACTCCACAGCTGTGTCCCAATTCAACGGCTGCATCCTTCGAAGGACCCGGCCGACGGAGGCTCCTCCTCCGTGTGGCCTCCGTGGACCGCAAAGTCCGTGCCGAAATGGGACAGGTCTAGCCTGCGGAGCCGCCGGTCGCCTGGCAACCGAGTCTCGCTGCTAACGCTAATGCTAACACCACGCACGCCACGCATTTTACGCACATGGACGTATTAAAAACAATACGTACTGGAGATAAAATACTCGGACCTTGAGCTCAAGAGATAGTAATTTTTCTCACCCAAATCTTGTGTCTAAAACAAAGCTGACAAATATTATGTTCAGGTCTTGTCAAATATAATTACCAATGTTCTATTAAATCTCAAGTCAATTCTATTGAAATTTCAACCAAGTAATTAAATACGCAGTCTTACTTCTGGAATTAGCTTTGATAAAGACAAGGGACTACATGAAAGGTAAAAAGTGCATTTAAGTCAGTTTATGAAGAGAGATCTGTGTTTAAGGATAAAATGTTTGTTGTGCAATCTGAGAATATTTAACATTAAGCCCATTATATAAAACACATTAAGGGGTCCAGTGAAACCAGCTGTATGTCCATAATAAACTCGATTTGTGTCACAATTTAATAGTTAATATTGTATTATGACATGCTCCATCTTTAGTAAATGTTGATCAAATGAACTCTACTACATCTTAATTGCAGTGCAACCCAACATGTAGTCAGTAATTAATCAAAAACACAAAAATATTTTCAGATCTCACCATAAACCCAAATTCACCACAGAAAAGGCCATTAAAACAAATGTGGCATCTAGTTATCAAGTTATAAACATACTCATTTTAGTCTTTTCAATTTCTCATCACACAATTGAAAATGTTAGAATAAAACTGTGTAAATTTGTAACTATTTTACTAATACTAATAATAATGTATTTTATTTTGCAAACCATCAAAGCAAATCTATGGTTTATGAAGCCATTCACAGAAAGTGGCAATAAAACTGCCTGATTCTTGATTCGATGAAGTTGTTCAGGTGCTCTTCAGTTAAGATCAAAACATTGAGACAGCTGTAGAGGACATTTATTTATTAAAGTTAGGCCTCAACTTTACAGAAACACATGTGCTTGAGTGGACACGGCCACCACAGACTGCCCCAGGTCTTCTGTAGTCAGCTGGAGGAGATGGACCTCCACATCTGCAGGAGACTCTAGACGATGTGGTGGACGGTGCAGACGACACGCCTCAGTTTGATGTCTCTCAACCAGAAGACGAGAGTCAAGCCACGCCCAGCTGAGAAGATTCACACTGAACTCTTGTACAATGGGCCTTGTGTCTTGTTGGTTGAAAAAAACCGCCAGCCGAGTCAAAACCTGTAACAAAATACATAAAACAGTCCAAATACTATTAATGGCAGACCTGAAAAGTCCACTCAGCACATCTCAAATATATCCAGGTGATTTGGCACTTTAGAGAAAATTATAAACAGCTAAAGTAACAAGAAACACATCAATTTGACATTTGCTTATTGTTTTAAACGTAAATTTGATGAAGAGGAATCTTGCAGCAGTAATTATTTTAGGAGTGTTTTAAAACGCAACGCACATGTCCCATACCTTATTGGTCGGTTTATTTGAAGATGTCAGGTCGGCGCCTCCAGAGCAGTGTTAGGTGCACTTTATTGTCCTCTGCGTTTGACCCATTTTAAATCATCATCATCATGTTCTTCATTGAACAGTTATGCGACTCCAGAAGTGTTGACTGTCCTCAGACAATAAGAATCTGAGAAAAGGAAAAGTCTTATTAAACATCTTCAATGTGTTATTATCTGACCATTTGGTCGCAGGCTTTGGTCACATGTGTAAAAGATACAGGTCTCCACAACCATTTCAGCATACATCTGTTGAATTACTGTCCAATTTAAATAATCAACACAATTTATCCAACCAGTATTATTTACCTTAAATCTTAAATATTCTGGGATTATAAAGAAGGGAATTGTTCCATTCCCATCATTTCCAGAATTAAATGCATTAGTTTGAGACTTGTATTACGTGAGTTACAAGTAATTATATAATTAAACATAATGAAGCTGTGCTTTTTGAGAATAATACACAAAACAACAGTCATTTTACCTCAAAGCTACACTGGCCCAAAGTTTAGCCCCATGGCCCAAACAACGTGGTCGTTTCCTCCTCGTAGCTTCATTTTTAATCCACGGTCTTCTTTTCTCCTAAAAGTAAAAACATGATCAGTGTTTGATGTCAATTTGCCCAAATACGAAAGTTTGATCGGACTTTTCACCGCGTTAGCTCGAGTTTACTAGCCAAACTTTTAGCTCAAATCACCGCGGCTCACGCGGTAAAAACAAACTTATTTGTCTTGCGGGCTTTATCACATTATTTTATGACAACAATCCTGTTCATAGTAAAGTTTCAAGCGTGTACTCACATGTTTTCCTCCGCTTTCGGGGCGAGTTGTTTCGCTCCGCTGTTTGCGCACGTCTGACCAGCGCCGCGCGGTGCATTATGGGATATATGAGGCCGTGAAGGCTGCTCAGATGTGGCCTTCGTTCACGGCCGATCTCCATGGAAACGCGGGCCGCATTTGTCGGCCGCATTCGTGGGCTGCATGAAATGGGACAGCCTTGTCGCGGCGGAAGTGACGCAACCGGCCTTCAAATGTAGCCTTTGGAGGATGCAGCCGTTGAATTGGGACACAGCTCACATGTGTAGATTGTCTTTGCATTTTGGATGGAAAGTCGCTTATTGATGACATCACAGAGGGATTCTGTTTTAGCCCTACTTCTTATCAATTTTCAACCTTTTCTTCTTCTTCTTCTTTTCTTCTTCTGTACAACTATGATACACATTCACCACAGGGACTATTCTACCAAACTAATTAGAAAAGGTGAGAACATGAGTCATATGAACTTTAATGCCAAACTGTGGAACATTCCAAGCAAAACAATAACATCTTCAGAGCAGAGCATTCCCTCCACTAGAAAAGCTAAGTGCACCTTTAACTGAAACATCCTTTAAAGCTGATTTACAAAACAGTAAAAGGAGATGGCAGTCAAACCCGGTCCTCATGATGACTGTGTACTGTGTTTGGCCTTTAGCTTTAAAACAGATTTATCAGATGGAGAAGTGAAGCAGGTGGAGCACCCTTGGACTGTCAATCTGCTCTCATTCCAAAACGTCATATAGTGATGCACATTCTTGATAAAATGTTTTAGAATTACACACATTTTAACAGCACACAACATTCTGACTTTTGTCTCTAAGTTCTGCTTTTACAGCACACTTTATGGGGAAGAGAAAGGCCTGGTGGTTCAAAGTGAATGCTTGCTGTTTTCTACAGAACACTTGTGATTTCTGTAGTGGTTTGTACTGGACGTGACCCACACACTGGACGTGCTACAAGCTGTGGCCACTGGAGGGCAGTGTTGCGTGGATGATGAGGCAGCAGACGTGTGTTCTCATTCAGTCTGATTTGCTCTGATTTGTGTTCAAGTGACTGGATCTCTTCATGTTCATATATAATGACAAATAAAGAACATTTGCTCTCTGGTCACTGTGTCCTTTCATTTTCATTATTATTTATTTATGTATTTTTTCTGGCATTTGAAGTGTGTTTTATATTGCAATTAACTGGAAACTATCAAGAATTAAAAAATAAAAATGCATGTGTGTGTGTTTATCAGGAGCTGAATTGGAGAAAAGCTGCTCCTTTACAACAGAAAACTCAGAAGCTCAGTCTATTGAGTAAAAAAACTGCTGTTTCTCTCGTTTAGAGCTGAGGACACGTTTTTGTCCAATTTTCTTCTGATTTTCAGTCGTGCTGGTCACTGACTGTCTCAGCTGCTCCAGTCTGGACTTACATCTTAAAGGGCCTGTACCTGATTTTTATTTACTTTAGTTAAGATAAACTCTCTTTACATTACTCACTGTTTGATAGAAACGACTTTATGGAAAGACACTGTGTTTGTAATGTATAATCTGTGCATATTATAAATGCACTTTGTTAGGAAAGAACTAGTGCAGAAGTGTTTGCCAGGGTCACCTCATTTCAGCCAGTCAGGCACATTGTACACTATGAATCATGGGAAAATAACTGCTTGACACTATCCCAGACTGTGATTCTGTCATGGTGCAGTTTCAAAAGCTCATTGTAAGGAGAGTTAGAGGAACTATATGGAAACAACTACATCAGACTATTCCAGACAGTGGTTTGAGTCATGGGGCAATACTGAGTGAAAGAAGGACTATGTGGGCGGGGCTAACGGTTCAAACAAAAACACGTTCCTGTCTCATGGTTCAAAATCAGGTACAGGCCCTTTAATCACACTGTGCACCAAACAACACCATTAGACTCCTGTAGCAGTCGTTTTTGCAGGTTTCAATTATGAAGTTTACAGTTTACTGACACTTTTGCACACGGAGGGAATGAAAAGAAGCAGAGGAGACGCTGAAACAGTGTCTGAGCTAAAACTTTCTGTTTTCGTTTTTTCAGAGGAGAGCTGCACAAACAAAGACAACAGATAGGCACAGACATATAATCAAACGCATTCATGACAAAATGCAGACACACGCCTTTTACACTTACAACCAAAGCTGAAGTGCATCAAACACAAATCATGCGCTCGCTGTTGTTCACTTCCTCCTCTTTTCCTCTGTGTCTGACTCATCCGTTCAGACTCAGCTCCAAACCACACAGGCCTCTGATAAAATCCAAAGGAAATGTCCAACTTCACCTTCGCTTTGAACGTCAATGTGTGAAAATCCCGTGAAAGTTAGCATCTCAGCTTGCGCCACAACTTTGCGCCACACTGTTTAACCAATGAAAAGACAGTAAACACGGACCAGCCTCATGTGGTTGTTCCATTGATCTATGGTTTGGTCTGGTCAGGACCGTGGGACTTCAGATGAAACAGCGACCTGTAGCAGCCGAGCGGACGCTGCAGCTGTGCACACACGGCACGCACAAACGGCACTTATGTCCAGGTCATTTAATCAGTGCTGACTGTTGGGAATGGTCTATACTTTCAGGTTTGTAAAAATGTCACAATCAAATCTAATTAAAATGATGGTTTAGTTACAAAATCAGATAGGTCAAGGTTGGGACTGTGCATAAAGTTCACCTGCACAAAGAGTCTAATGGGACTGAATGCGTCATCATCGCATCCTTGAGACTCAACTGTGCTGGTGCTGGTTCTAATGAAGTGGGCGGGGCCTCACAGGTACAAGAACAGGTCATACAACTGGAATTCAAAATGGCGCTCTATTGACCTTATTCTGCCCCGCCCACTTTTGCAGTTTTTTGCACTTTTGTTGTAAATGCACTTCTGTTTGACGAGAACTCTGTTAAAGCTAATGACGAACGAGGGAAAAGTTCCTGCTGCCAAAATGTAAAGTCGGTTGATTTTGTGTCAAATGTTTAATGAACACGAGCAATAAGTCAACAACGCACCGATTTCCTGGTCACCCAAAAATGGCATTTTAGTCCATGTAGAACTTATCTTCTGTTGAGCTTGTCTGCCCATGTAAACTTAATACAACGGAGATAAGATCAAGGGCGCCAGACGCAACGACCGATATCGTGATCCAATACAAGCTCCTCCTCCCTCAATGCAGCAAGTCCCTCTCCATAACCCCGCCTTCCTACCTCACCCCGACCTACCCAACCATACTGTCCCACCCACCGCCTCCGCCTGCTGGACACCAACCTCTCACCCCATCACCCGCAGACTAAGCAATCGACCTGGGGACCGAGCCTCGCCGCTGCTGCCCCTGCCCTCTGGCCCCGCCCTCTGGCCCTGCCTCGAACTCACTTCCACAACCATCAGGAGCCTGACTCATCAGCAGACATTCAAACCACTCTTAAGACCCACTCCGTTCAAACTGGCTTTTGGCGTGAATTTATGTTGTTTTGTCTGTTTTGTCTGTTTATGTAAAGCGCCTTGAGTGTCCAAAAGCTTATACAAGTTTGATGTATTATTATTATTATTATTATTATTATTATAAGGTGAATAGATCCCTACGGCGCGTGCTCATTGGTGCATGAAGCCAAAAAAATGTTTTTCTTCCGCATTTCTTCCTGAACAGGGGCTAGTGCCTCCCACCGTGTGATGACAATCCCCCATGATGCTTTGAGGGTGTCAACGTTAGCTTGTGTGATTGTAATTGTGATCTTCATATTAGATCAAATGTGACAGTGTCTAAAATGAAATAAAAAGAACATTTCCTTGTATTTTATTTTAATACTGAAAAGAATTAAGTCCTGTCTGTGATTATAATATGCAATTCTACTAAAGGCTGGGCTCAAGGGGCTGCAGTACCTCGCACGGCCACTAATCAATCTGGCTCACGGAAACAGAGGGTGTGCCTTATGCAGCTCATTTAATAGATCCATGGTACAGGTACAGGTGCAGTGACAGGTGAGACAGGTACAGGTGCAGTGACAGGTGCAGTGACAGGTGAGACAGGGGCAGGTGAGAGGAAGCAGAGTCCTGAGAGTGTCACAGGCTGCAGCTCGAGCTCGGTGAGTGCTTTATTTGACAATTACTAAGCCTGGATTTTTGCTTTTTAAGTTGGTTTGTTTGCAGTAGATTTTTACTTT
Organism: Rhinogobius similis; assembly: GCA_019453435.1. Taxonomy (NCBI): domain Eukaryota; kingdom Metazoa; phylum Chordata; class Actinopteri; order Gobiiformes; family Gobiidae; genus Rhinogobius; species Rhinogobius similis. Next base: position 2,764,490 of record CM033626.1, read on the forward strand.
AAAATGTGTTCAGTTTTGAATGAATACAAAAAACAGGTCCATTTGCAGTGGACTTTTTTCTTTATAAACTGGTCCGTTTGCATTGGGTTTCATGTTATAAGTTGGTCTGTGGCAGTGGAGTTTTGAATGTTCAAATGGGGTCAGTTTTCAGTGGATTTTCAGGGTGTGTTCACATTGTGGTCCTGATGTAGACTTGGACCTGCTTTAGTCCTGCTCTGGTCCAGATTCACTTTTGGGTTTAGTCCTGGATGAGTCCCAGTTGTGATCGTGGTGAATGTTATAAATCGGTCCATTTGCACTGGACAATTATTGGAACAATGGAAGTGAAGCTTTACACATTTGGATATATTACTTTTATTTATGTATTCATTTTATTCCCAAAAGTTCGTTTTTACTAAATAAAAAGTTATAAATCATGGTTCATTCTGATTTATGAAGAGGACAAGGATAGTTTAGTGTTGATTGAAGAGGAAGAGGAGCAGCAGAGTATGAGGATGTGATACTTGACATTCCTCTGCGACGCCCACACCCTCAATCCAACTCATGCAGATAAACAAGACCAGACCAGATATTTAGTAGTTCACAAAGGTGTAACATCGGTCATTTTTACACATTTACATTTATTTATGAACACATTGGGAAAACGTGTAATACATTTTCTTTTCTCACATTTATATAATTAATCTACAGGGGAAGCTGTTCTCAAGTACAATTTGTAGGTAAAATTACATTTTACCGTGGATTCTTTTGACTTTTTCTTCACTATTTTTGAGAACAAGTATCTGTGCTTTTACACCACTACATGTTTAAACAGTACTGAAAAGTACTTTCGGTTTGGTTTAGGGGTCATTTTATGGTGACTTTCTGCCGTGAGGTTTTGAGTTCAAGTCCAGGCTTTGAACAAACAAAAATGTACATTAAAAAAGTCTAGATTGAGGAAAATAAAATGAAATCAGGACAATTCTGCATCAAGATCACCACATTCCAATCTTTAATAGTAATTTAATAGGCAAGGCAAGTTTATTTGTAGAGCACAATTCATACACAAGGCAATTCAAAGTGCTTTACATAACAGAGTAAAATTATATTAATATCACAGAACACAAACACACAGAATCATTTTAAAATAAAGCGCTTTAAAAGAGAAGAGTGCAGATAGATCTTTCAGTCGTTTGGACATCTAAACAGAACTGTTTTTAGCCTGGATTTAAACATTGTCAGAGTGAGGCCTGTCTCTACATCTTCAGGAAGACTGTTCCAGGTTTTAGCTGCAAAAAAACTGAAATGCTGATTCCCATGTTTAGTCCTGACTCTGGCACCAGCAGAGGCCGGGTCCATGTTTATCCTGACTCTGGCACCAGCAGGAGGACGGTCCATGCTTATCCTGACTCTGGCACCAGCAGGAGGCCGGTCCATGTTTAGTCCTGACTCTGCACCAGCAAGGAGCCCGTCCCTGTTTAGTCCTGACTCTGGCACCAGCAGGAGGCCGTGTCCATGTTTAGCTGTCCTGACTCTGGCACCAGCAGGAGGCCGGGTCCATGTTGTCCCTGACTCTGGGCACCAGCAGGGAGGCCGGGTCCATGTTTAGTCCTGACTCTGGCACCAGCAGGAGGCCGGTCCATGTTTAGTCCTCACTTCAGGCACCAGCAGGAGGCCGGTCCATGGTTAGTCCTGACTCTGGCACCAGCAGGAGGCCGGTCCATGTTTAGTCCTGACTTGGCACCAGCAGGAGGTCGGTCCATGTTTAGTCCTGACTCTGCACCAGCAGGAGGTCGGGTCCATGTTTAGTCCTGACTCTGGCACCAGCAGGAGGTCGGCCCATGTTTAGTCCTGACTCTGGCACCAGCAGGAGTCCGGTCCATGTTTAGTCTCTGACTCTGGCACCAGCAGGAGCCAGTCCATGTTTAGTCCTGACTCTGGCACCAGCAGGAGGCCGTCCATGTTTAGTCCTGACTCTGGCACCAGCAGGAGGCCGGTCCATGATTACTACTGACTCTGGCAACAGCAGGAGGTCGGGTCCATGTTTAGTCCTGACTCTGGCACCAGCAGGAGGCCGGTCCCTGTCCTCAGAGGTGAGATGGTTCATGGCACTAACATGTCAGAGACTCTGAACACAAGCAGAGCTGCTTTAAAGTCTATTCTCTGAGCCACAGGAAGCCAGTGCACAGACCTGAGCACAGACTAATGTGATTGTATTTCCTGGTTCTTGTCAGGACTCGAGCAGCAGCGTTCTGGATTGTATCAGAAGTCAGTGTGAAATACTTTTACTTTCTACTCTAAAAGTAAAATTTCAAACACATACTTCAGAGATATTTTTTATGCAATACTTACTTTTTTACTTTTACTTGAGTAAATTTAGCTCTTTTACTTAAGTAACAAGACTGAGTCCTTCCAGCTCTGCTCATATCTCTAAATGCTCTAAATGCAAGATTCTCCCCGTGTCTCGCCTTAATGGCATTATAATGTTTCTATTTTTTCAGTTTTTCTCTTTCTGTCCAGACAGAAATGCATCATCTCTGACTGAAGTTCAGCCGAGGCCTGAAGTAGCACTATCATGTCCCTCCATATGAAGTGAAGCACCAAGAAAAGAGTTTCAGTCAGACCAACCAAGAGAAAGATAAAGACATATTAGCATGCTGAGACATAAACACATTTTAGAATAAAATCCACATCCACTTTATTTATTTAGCAGAACATTTATGAACAGAACAGTTTCCAAAGTGCTGGCAGAGTTAAAAAAAAAAAAAGAAAAAGAAAGAAGAAAAAACAACACTAAGATACTGAAGGCTGCGTACAGAAAGTGAATGTTTGAGGTGTCTTAATGTTATTTCATTTCCATTTTTATTTTATTCATTTATTCATTTTTAAACAACAACAACAATAATACAAAAAAACACACAATATTAGGAAAAAAGCAGACGGAGAGAGAGCACGTCTTAAACATGACGTCCGTTTGGTCCCAAGTCGGTTCAATTTGTCCAATTTCAAAGTCATTTTCTCAATTTTTTCACTAAATAATGTCAGTCCAGGCCTTGATCGTTGGTTCAGTTTGCTCCATTTCTTTGTGCTGTTCCTCTTCACAGCCGCTGTGCTCCAAAGGTATCCATTTATTGTGTCCATGGCAGGAGTTTTCAGGCCTAAATAGTTCTGAACTCCAGTGGGACGGGGATGAGAAAGTCAGCCTGGAGCGCTTTGTTCATCTCAGTCCAACATTTCTGAGCAGTGGGACAGTCCCAAAACACATGGTAATGATGGGCCTCTAGGCAGTTTCTTTTCCCTGTGAATAGTGAGCACTTTGACACGGTGAAATACATTTTTTGACACATTCTTCCAACAGAACTCCCTCCAAACCAAAGTCCTCCATTGTTAAGTTCATATACACAGTCTGGTCAAAAGAAAAGTGGCTACAGAAAAATAAGGTCACACGGTCTAATATTTTGTTGAGCCGTCCAGTGTTGCAGTCATTTTTCACAAAGATCCTGTATCGATGATGGAGAGTGTGACCCTGTCCAAGCAGTGAGAGTGCAGCACGTCCCAAACACTCTCCAAGGTTCAGATCTGGATCAATGTGGGCCATGAATCCTAAACCACTGTCACAATGTGGGCCATGAATCCTGGACCACTCTGTCACAATGTGGGCCATGAATCCTGGACCACTGTCACAATGTGGGCCATGAATCCTGGACCACTGTCACAATGTGGGCCATGAATCCTGACCACTGTCACAATGTGGGACCATGTAACTTGGACCACTTGTCACAATGTGGTCCATGAATCCTGGACCACTCTGTCACAATGTGGGCCATGAATCCGGAACTAATTTCAGATAATGTGGGCTATAACCTGACCACTTGAAACACAATGGGCCATGAATCCTGACCACTCTGTCACAATGTGGGCCATGAATCCTGACCACTGTCACAGCTGTGGGCCATGAATCCTGACCACTTGAAACACAATGTGGGCCATGAATCCTGGACCACTGTCACAATGTGGGCCATGAATCCTGGACCACTCTGTCACAATGTGGGCCATGAATCCTGGACCACTGTCAGATATATTTGTCTTTCCACGTTTGTTACAGAAATCAGAAGTCACTCACTGCATCAGCTGGATTTAAAGGTCCCATAACATGCAAAATGGACTTTTCAGAGGTTTTAACCTTCCTACAGTGCTATTCGGGCCTCGTATGTTGTGCCCAAAGTGGTTTTTTGATTGATTCCTGCATGCTTTCGCTAGAGAACGGTCTTTTCCGGCCTCGCTGAGCAGCAGACGGGCTCACAAGGATGATGCGCTCCCAAGGATGACGCCGGGTGTTTAAGCCACGCCCGGGAAGCCGCCGCAGTCAAGAGAATAAAACAGCTAATGCTAATGCTACACAGTATCACACGATGGATACGATAGATCAAGAGTTAGCTTGTTATTTACTAAACGGAAACGTCCACGGGCCGAGGCCCTGAGCATGTTAAACCTACAGGTCAGATCCAGGACGAGGACTCAGCACGACGCAGACCGCCAGGACGGATGCGCGTATCTCTCGCATGGTATCGCTGTTTACCGAGCACACGGGCGATGCGCATCATCTCCCTCTCTAGTTTCGGGTACGAGCTGGGCGGGGAGGCGCTCAGTTGGGTGTGGGGGGAGGCAGCCTGCTCTCTGTTCGGGCTGATTCAGGAGTGAGCGCTTGTTTTTGCAAGGAGGGGGGCCAGTCCAAGAAATGGGGTGTTTTTTGAAATCGTTATGTGTTATGGATATTGCACAACGCAAAAATGTATCAACAAAGCCCTTAGAATAGACTGTGTAAAGGGCAAAATAGCAGAATATGGGACCTTTAAAGACAATAATTTGCAGCAACCTTTTCTTTCCAACTTATTTGTAATATATTTAGTAGACTGGCTGTCCAGATTATTGATGGAAGAGACAAGTATAGGAACATCAGACGTCTCAGTCCACAAAAGCGCAGTGCTAGGAACAGCTAAGATACTGCGCAGAAGGGGATGCGGAGGGTGAGAAGGGAATTAAAAATGTATATGTATTTTTTTTATACAAAGAACTATATTACTTGTCACAGCCTCTGGAGCCGCCAGGGTAACTTTGGCTGCAGAGGCTTTTACACACATTTTAAACACACACTGCTTGTTATGCTAGCTGTGATCCTCCTTGTTGATGCACTTCTTTAATAATGCTACTGTCTTTGTCATAAAAGGTCGTTTCATATTTCATAGATTTCAGTCGGAGGTTTACGATGGTCATTGCTTTGTTCCATTTCTTGGGTGTAATAACTCCTCATTTGCAAGTAACCTGTAAAAGTACTGTTTTTTTAGTTTGCATGTTTTGATTAGTTTTGATCAGAATTACAGAGCTGCACAGTCAAACAGGACGTGATGATCCAGACATGTTCCTGTTCTGGTCCGGCCAGTTCGACTGCATTATCTCTTACTTTCTTTTTTATTTGTTTTTCACTTTTCTACAGGGAGCTGACTGTGGCTGTGACTTCCCTCTGTGCCCAGGCTAACCGGTTTGATCCTCACGTGTCCCTGCAGCGCTCTCACCCCGCGGTCCGGTCCGGTAGAATGTGGAGGACTTGAACAGGTGAATGTAGTGAGTGTGATGACGATTTCGACACAGATATAACGTGATTAACCCCCTGAGAAAGCACGGGCCGCTCCAATGAACAGAGCGAGCATTATGAGACTAACAACTCATTGAATCGAAAGTACTGAAGGATGTTTTTGATAGCTAATTCTAAGCCTGATTCATTGAAGTTTTAATCCAAAACATGAGATGAAATTTGAATTTTTAGGACAGATCAAGTTTACTCAAACACTAAAGAAGAAATCCAATATCTCCTCAGTAATGTTTTTGAAACTAATGTGTACAAAATGAACAAAGAAATGTAAACCTGGATCTGTCCATTTTTCAGATTTAAGTTTCAACTTCTGTAAATTCAAGATTTGTCCTATTCACCAGTAATGTCCCACCTTAAATGGGCCAAATAGTTTAGTTCATGTAGATTCTTATTTAAATAAATGACGTCATATGTAGCAAGAAGTCCTCATTCAAGCCCTGAAAGTCTGTGGTCTTAAGGACAGAGACGCAGTAGGCCGCCCTCTTCCTCAGGCGCTGGATCTCGTGGCATTTGGCGTCCAGTGTGATGACTTCAACGCCCGCCCCCTTTAGGGCGGAGTCATTTGGGTGGTGAACCTCTGTGTGATGTCTCGTTCAGGATCAATGAAGTTTCTGGAGTGAATGGCACATCGATGCTCAGCTCCTCTGTCTCTGAGCCCTGTTAGCATGTGTTAGCATGTGTTAGCATATGTTAGCGTGTGTCAGCATGTGTTAGCATGTGTTAGCATGCCGGTCACGTTTCTACATGGGTGCTCTGTTGTTGAAGCGGCAGTAGCTAAGTTAGCAGAGTGGTCATCTTCTGATCCAGAGGTCGGTGGTTCAAATCCCCCTCCTGACATAAGCGGTCAGGTGGCGGTACAATTCCTCCTTCCTCAGGTGAATACTGCCATTGTGTCCTTGGGCAAGACACTTAACCTGCCTCTCCATACACTGCTCTGTGAATGGGTGTGTTCTTGTTTTGTCATGTGTCATGTGTCAAGCCTATCGCCGTCAGCAGAGGGCGCTCTGCTCTGTCACATGAATATGGTTCTGTTGTTCCAAATGTAGACATTAATTTCAGCTCTAACACGTTAAGTACAAATAACAAGGAGACAAAAAGCACATTTAAAATCAAAGTAAAGCATGTGTCCTCTGTTGTCTTCAGGGTTCCCAGGATGATGGCCCACAGATTCACTGATGCTCCTCTGTGGAGTGACCACTACTGCAGCCAGTATGACACTCCATCAGCTCATCTCAGGTCAGATGTGGCTCTTAAGCACCTCCAGCACCTGTCAAGGACGCCCTGCGTCCCATTGGAACCAAAAACCAAACATATCCCAGAACGGCCATGTGCATGAAACAGCATCCGAGGATGGAAATAAACCATTGACTTTATTGGAGAAATAGATGCTGCTGAATTTTTCACAAGTACAGAATGTAGGCAGGGATAGGGGGTAGGTGAAAATACATATTTTGTGAGCACTGGAGCCTCAGTTGCAGGACAATACAGGATTAACTCAAACATGCAGGAATCAATCACTAAACCACTTTAAGTAAAGTAATGATGAGGAAACACTGCTGTGACGAGCTTAAAAGCTCATTAAAGGTGAGTGTATAACATGGCTCCTTTAAACTGAAGACATTACAAACCAAACTAATCAGGGTCTTTATTTTGTGCCTCAGTTTTAAAAGGAACATATTCTGCTACAGTGACTTTTTTGAGCTTTAAACCATGTTCTAACAATGTTCCATCAAGGATCAAACACACGTCCTGCCGAACACCGTCGATCCGATCTATTTTTGGATCATCTATCTCACTTACCCGAGAATCTTCTGCTGTTTTTAGTCCTTAAATCATCGGCAGACACGTTCAGAGCATTTCTGCCTCTAAACACAAGAACTGCTACTGCTAATCGTCCGTATTATTACTTGTTTTGAGGGATAACTTCACTAGATTGTATTTAGCACTGGCGCCATCTACTGGCTGGATGCACTCGGTAAGTGTCATTTCATACAAGGCATACAAAGTCATTTAATGAATAAGAAACTTTTTTTTGTTGTTTCAAAACTTGATATTGCAAAATTAATGTTTAAAGGCTAAAAACAATATGAAAAATGCAGAATATTTTTCTTTTAAGTCTAAAAACAAAATAAAGTCACTGTGTGTCACAGACTGTGTGAAAAAACAGTAGACTGTAACAGGATGACACGAGGACATGAGCGATGACTGCACTCTGCCCCCTACAGGAGGTCCAGAGAAGACCGGGCTCTGAGATCTGGACCCAGCTGTGCGTCTCTGAGGAGTGGGATCACTCATTTTGCTCTCAGGTTAGTGCGCTTATTCATGTGAGTAGTTTTTAATTCTGTAAGATGTCACTGAGGCATTTAAAATAAAATAGATGTATCTCTGTAGCAACATTCATTTAAATCTATGAATGCCTGGATACAAGTAATCCAGCATGATGTGTACAGAGAGTGGTCTGTCGCCCTCTGCTGGAAAATGTAATGAATGTATCATGTTATGTTTAATGTAAGTAGAGTTGATGTTCTAACCTCCCACAGTTCAAATCTAAGCTGGAGCACAGGGCAGAATTATATGGAGGAATTTGTCCTGCCACACCAGCTCCAGGCCACGACAGCAAACACAGCAAACAACTAATGCATTCACACAGAACATATACATGGATTCCCAGTTGCCTGGATTAGTTAAATGTAAAAGTTTTAACATAGGATGCTTAAAAAACTAAAATAGTACAAGCTGCAAATTGCTATTTTCCTGTCATTTGTAATTAAAAAACATCATCTCTCACCCCAGGCTTGACTTTATTTTTTCCTGGACAACACATCGAAGCGGGGGAAGCAGTTTTCAAGAATTGTCGATTAAAAACATCAGCTTGTGTTGATGCTGGCACTGGCTCTAAAATGATACAGTTGTGTGGCATTCAAGGATAATCGCCTGGGATTGAGTTGGAATACGGGTTAGAACAGTAATAGAGAGGGGATGTTTGTGATTACAAATGACTGAGAAAGAGTCGTTTGAGTCTTGTAATAGTTTTAAAAAATGACATTTAACTCATCAAGACCTTTGAGAAGTCATTCACATTCTAATTTCATTCATATTATCCTGGACAAGTGTGTAGTTATTTTTAAACTGTTTGCGGAGGGGAAGTTCTATAGCCTTTCAGGCAAAAACTAGAGAATAAGTAATACATTTGTCGAGCTCCTACTCTATCCATTCATCCATTTTCGTCCGCTTTATCTGGGGCCGGGTCGTGAAGGCAGCAGTTTGAGCAGGAGGCCCAGACTTCCCTTTCCATGCACACTTCCTCCAGCTACTCTGGGGGGATATCGAGGCGTCCTGTCCTGGGTCTTCCTGGGGCCTCCTGGTGTCTGCAAACAGCAGAGATGAGATCCTGTGGTCCCCAAACCGGACGTCCTCGGGGCCCTGACTGCGCCTCTGTCCATAAAAATAATGAACAGAACCGGTGACAAAGGGCAGCCCTGGCGGAGTCCAACATGCACTGAACTGGTCTGACTCACTACCGACAATGCGAACACAGCTCCTGCTGCGGTCATACAGGGACCGGACAGCCCTTAGCAAAGGGCCCTGGACCCCATACTCCCGGAGCACCCCCCACAAGGCGCCCCGGGGCACACGGTCGAATGCCTTCTCCAGGACCACAAAGCACATGAGGACTGGTTGGGCAAATTCCCATGAACCCTTGAGCACCCGATGGAGAGTCTAGAGCTGGTCCAGTGTTCCACGACCGGGACGAAAACCACAGGCTCCTCCTGAATCCGAGGTTCGACTATCGGTCGGATTCTCCTCTCCAGTTCCTGGAGTAGACCTTACCGGGGGCTGAGGAGTGTGATCCCCTTGTGATTGGAGCCTCATCATCTCTGTGTTTGTGACTCTGCAGGAGCCGGTGGGACCAAAGCCATGTGCCATCAGTGCTGTCCCTGAGGAGCAGCGACTCTAAAGGCTGGATAACCAACTTTGAAAACTCACCTCACGTCTGGTCAGTCATGCTTCAGATATTTTATTAATATTTATACATTTACTTATAAATTCTATTGGATAAGATTCAAGATTACTGTAGTTTGTCCCAAAGGAAATTTGTCTTGGAGTGTGTCTGTAAAGAAAACATTCCAAAATACAATAAAAACATTCATTCCTTTAAATCAGGGCTTTTCAATTTAAGACCCGGGGGCCAAATCAGGCACTACAAGGGTTATGATCCGGCCCTCAACCCATCTGCCAAAAATATAGATAATATTTTACCTCTTGTTATTGGTTTACTCGTGTTTTAGGTCTAGTTTAGATTAGTTTCAGTCCTGGTTTTGTCCTAGTTTAGCCTTGGCTTTGACCTTTTTTAACTTCTGGTTTAGCTCTGGTTTAATTATGGGGCCTAACAACATGAAACAAGCACTGTCGAAAAATTAATAGTTTTCTGTCAGCACAAATGAATTTAGATTTAAAAAAAAAAGATTCTAATTGAAGCAAAAACCTGAGAAAAAGTGGGACATCTGCCGACCTCCTACTCTAACAAATCATGATCTAGTTTTGTGTTATTTTATTCTTTATGTAAAATGCTGTAGCCCCTGCACACACCTCAGTGGTGACATTAGACACTAGAATCATGTCCTGACCTCGTCCCGTTGGCGGCGCCTCATCATCTCTGTGTTTGTGACTCTGCAGGAGCCGGTGGGACCAAAGCCGTGTGCCATCAGTGCTGTCCCTGAGGAGCAGCGACTCTAAAGGCTGGATAACTAACTTTGAAAACTCACCTCACGTCTGGTCAGTCATGCTTCAGATATTTGATTTATATTTATTCATTTATTTATAAATTCTATTCCAAAATACAATAAAAACATACAATTTTCTAAATTTTTTTTTTTTAAATATACATTTTCAGTAAAATAAAAAAGTTTATGTCTGAACTGTGTTTTTCAGGAGAGAAAAGGAAGACCTCAGGAGACACGTCTCTAAATCCAAGTCTGTTTATTATGATTATTTTCCTGTGGTTTGGCCTGAGTCTGACGTGTTTAGCACAAACTGACGAGAGAGCGCTGTAAATGCAGGACTGTTCGGGTGTAAACATATTCTGTACTGCAGTCCAGTCCCACTGTGTCAAGGAGTGGAAAGGACAGATATTTGCTCTCAGCCGGTGAATCTAAAGTTTAAAAAGTGTCCACTGTTAAACCACACTGTGTAACATTTTGGAGGTGTAAAGTCACCTGCTTGATTCTATGGAAATATACAGTAAAAACACAAAACCCCAAAAGATCATTTCAGCACCCTTTGCTCAAAGAGGTTTCTTCATTGTCATTGTTAATTTAGCAGCCAATTTTCTAATTTAGATTTAAAATACTAAAACTGTGCAATATAATGAAACATTCCACCATCAGCTTCTATATATGGGCTTCAGAAAGATGACCAATCAGGACTATTGCCATAGCAAATAATGAATGGACTGTTGCCATAAAATAAATGTGCTTAATGTATCTTTTGAACGGTGAAACGTCCATGTTTAGTCCTGACTCTGGCACCAGCAGGAGGCCGGTCCTTGTTTAGTCCTGACTCTGGCACCAGCAGGAGGCCGGTCCATGTTTAGTCCTGACTCTGGCACCAGCAGGAGTCAGCACAGAGACCTGAGCACAGACTAATGTGCTCGTACTTCCTCTCTCAGCCACAGGGGGCAGTGCAGACCTGAGCACAGACTAATGTGCTCGTACTTCCTGGTTCTAGTCAGGACTCGAGCAGCAGGTTCTGGATGTACTGCAGCTGTTTTACAGCTCGTTTGGAGAGGCCAGTGAACAGGCCGTTACAGTCGTCTGACCTACTGGAGACAAATGCATGGATAAGTCTCTCCAAGTCTGGAGATACAAGATACAATACCTTTGATTTTGACAATGTTTTTTAGGTGGTAAAAGGCTGTTGATGTTATTGATTTGATGTGGCAGTCAAAGTTCAAGTCTGAGTCCATTATTACCTCAGATTTCTAACTTGATCTGTAGGTTTCAGAGCGAGAGTCTGGAGGTGACACTGACACTTCTCTTTGTTTCTGCCAAATACGATGGTTTCAGTCTTGTCTGAGTTTAGCTGGAGAAAGTTGCTCCACATCCACCACTGATCTGTTGGATGCAATGAATCCACTGGTCCATATTCAGCTGCAGTGACACACATTCATCCACACATAATTGTTTGTTTATTCTCTGGTCAAGATTATATTTATACAAATTATAAAGAGACAGATGGTACGGTAGCGCAGCGGTTAGCACTCCCGCTGCACAGCAAGAAGGACCTGGGTTCGACTCCCGGGCGGCGTGGGGCCTTTCTGTGTGGAGTTTGTTCTCCCCAGGTGCCTGTACAATAGGTGTGTGTCTGAGTGTGTTTGTGAGAGTGAAAGCAGGACAACAGATGAAAACAGCCCATGGCTAATTCTGGTGTTGTGTGTTCATAAACATGTGCTGTCCTGACTAAATAATAACTATAATAAATAGTAATAAAGAGTGTGCTGTGTGTTTGGCAGGGTGCTTAGCACCCTGGGGTAGTTTAGAATTGCCCCTGCTCTGAACATTCTCCATATAGTGTGGAATATTATAGCTAAAGAACAACATTTCCATGGAAACAAGCAGGATGACTAGTCAGGTTAGTGCAATAAAAACATCCAAATAGGACAAGCTTTTGTCTTCTTTTTTTTTTCTAAAATGTTGTGCAGTGGAGTTTTAAGTAAAGTACACTTTCCTAAAAGAATTACTTATGTTTCAGTTCTTTTGTTCTTATTCTTTGTTGCTTTTCACCACTGGTTATTTCGTTTTTTCTGTTTTACTTTAGAATGACTCAGATGACTGAACATCAGTCCAGCTGTGTGTCCAGGACAAGTCGTTTCACTGAAGACGAGCCATGGCTGAGGTAACCAGCAGCAGCAGGGAGCTATTACTGAAAGACTTTGCTTTGACACTTTGGTTGAAATGTGTTTATTGATTGACAGAGACGAAGATTACAATGTCCCTAAAGGTCAGGAGCCTCAAAATGAGCTGGATGCCATCTTCCAGGTTTGTATAGCATTATATAGAAGAGGATTTGGAAAATTTTCATTCTCTTATTGGTCTCTGTTTCAGCGACTGGAGGTGGACATTGTGAGTTTTGTCAAAGCAGAACTGAAGAAGTGTCACACTGTTCTAGCTTCAGACTACACCGAATGTTTCCTGATTGAGGAAGAGGGAAAGGAACTGAGGAGCAGGAAAGCTTTTCTGAAGATCGCCCTGGACTTCCTGAGGAGGTTAAAGCACGAGGAGCTGGCCGATCAACTGGAAAGCCGTAAGATATAGTGTGACCAAACTTCAAGTCTAGGCTAGTGTGGTAAAGTCACAGAATCTGTACCAGTAAGAGGAAAACAGCACAGTGGGTCAAACGTGCGTCCAGCGATGAAAGGGACACAGTGATGCTGCTGGTTCTGGAAACATCCAACTTCCACCTCAACGTCAGTAAGGTCCAGTGCACGTGGAGAGGACATGCTTCAGCCTGCTCGCAGCTACATTATGACACATCACTGTTTATGGAAAATGTATCGGCTTTTCTAGAGTAATAAAGTAAAAAATGAACAGTTTCAAATGTTAACCAAATATGACTTCCTCACGCTCGCTCATCAGCTCTAGACTTTGCGTGGAGGTGCTCAATGTTTCTCTTCAGTTTCTCTTTTCTAAATACCAACTTTGACACAGTGTACGTACATTTCTGGCCTTGTGCGTATGGTGGCTTTTAAATGAGGCCCCAGGCTACATTTCTATAGAGACTGAGTCAGAGTTTATGAAATCAGTTTATACCAAAATTACAACAAAATAAGTTAGCCTATCTTACAAATGAAGCCATTTTCATAATATAGTCCTATATCTTCTTAAATGATGTTTAAGAAGACGCCACAGACAACACTACATTACCAGTCCATCAAAAAGTTATGAAAGTAAGAGAATCCTGGAATTGTGTGTTCACTTTATTTGTCTTTGTCTTGTTTCAGGCAGCTATTCTGGAGTTTGTCGCCCTAAACTGATGGAGCATATCAAGAAGAAATTCAGCAATGTGTCTGAGGGTGTCCCTGAAGCAAATGAACCGAAATCTTTGAACCAGTTCTACACAGAGCTCCACATAACAGAAGGAGGGTCTGCAGGGATCAACGAGGAACATGAAATTGTACACATACAGATGGCTTCAAAAAGACCTTCAAAACCAGAGGCCACGATCAGACACGATTGTATCTTCAAGCCCTCAACCACCAGCCCAATCACAACTGAGGCCAGCGCAGAACCAGGGCCAGTCAGAACTGTGATCACAAAAGGAATGGCAGGCATCGGGAAGACGGTGCTGACTCAGAAGTTCAGTCTGGACTGGGCTGAAGGCAGGTCCAATCAGGACATCCAGCTGTTGTTCCCATTCTCTTTCAGGGAGCTTAATGTGCTCAAAGATAAAAAGTTCACCCTGGTGGAACTTCTGCACCACTTCTTCCATGAAACGACCCCTCTCACCAGCTTTGAAGACCTCCGTGTGATGTTCATATTTGATGGTCTGGATGAATTCAGGTTACCTTTGAACTTTACTGAAACTCAGGTCTTGACTGAGGCCACAGAGTCTGGTTGTGTGGAAACATTGCTGGTAAACCTCATCAGGGGGAAACTGCTTCCCTCTGCGTGCTTATGGATTACCTCACGGCCGGCAGCAGCCAATCAGATCCCAGATGAGTATGTGGACCGAGTCACAGAGGTGCGAGGGTTCACCGATCTGCAAAAGGAAGAGTACTTCACAAACAGATTCAAAGATGAGCAACAAGCCGCAGACGTCATCTCTCATATTAAAGATGTCCACACCCTTTACATCATGTGCCATATCCCCATCTTCTGCTGGATTATCTCCATAGTCTTCAGTCAAGTGAGGGGGATCACAGGCCCGCTGCCCAAGACTCTGACCCAAATGTACATCCACTTCCTGTTAGTCCAAGTCCAAATCATGAAACGAAAATATGACAGTGCCATTGATATGCAGGGAATCTGGTCCAAGGAGACCAGAAACATGGTGAAGTCTCTGGGAAAACTGGCCTTTGAGCAGCTGCAGAGAGGAAATCTCATTTTCTATGAGTCAGATCTGAACGAGTGTGGCCTGGATGCTGTCGAGGCCTCACGATACTCGGGTGTTTTCACACAAGTCTTCAAAGAAGAATCAAGCCTCAACCGGACCAAGGTCTACTGCTTCATTCATCTGAGCGTGCAGGAGTTTTTAGCTGCATTACACGTTCATCACACCTACTATGACTCTGGGATTAATCTTTTTGCAGAATGTCGTGCTATTTGTGATCCTTCATCAGCAAATAATACACTGATTTACCAGTGGGCTGTGGACGAGGCTTTAAAGAGCAAAAATGGACACCTGGACTTGTTTCTACGGTTCTTCCTGGGTTTGTCTCTGCCGTCCAATCAAACACTGCTGCAAGGTTTCCTCAAAAACACAACAAGTAACTCCATGGCTATTCACAAAACAGCAAAACACATCCAATACAGGATTGAAGAGAGTCTGTCTGCAGAGAGAAGCATCAATCTGTTTCACTGTCTGAATGAGCTGGAAGTCCATACTCTGGTGGAGCAGATCCAGAAACTCATGGAAGGAGACCGTCTCTCTGAGCACATGTCTGCAGCTCAGTGGTCTGCTGTGGCCTTTCTCCTGCTCTCCTCAGACAAAGACCTGGAGGTGTTTGATCTGAAGAAATACTGTGCTTCAGAGAAGGTCCTCCTGAGGCTGCTTCCAGTTGTCAAAGCCTCAAACAAGACCGTGTAAGTTCAGAGTTAAAGGGCTATGTGTAGTTTGATTACAAAAATTCCATCACTATTTGCAATCCAACAGCAGCTGTCTCACAATGTTCAGCTGTGCACTCGACTGCAGCTATATTTTTATTTCTTTATTTTCATTAACCTTTATTTAACCAGGTAAGAACCCACTGCAATCGAAACCTCCTTTTTGGGGGTGAATATCCCTCCCGCTATCTTTGGCTCCATTAGACTCCATATAGAATCTTTATGTAATGTTTTATTTCATCTTTATGAAACTTTCATGGGTCGTCCAAAACATCACTCAACATGCAATTTATACAAATTTTTTCTAACATTCTTTCCTGATATGAAAACGTATATTACTCTTTGACCAAATGTGCAATGCTCAAACGAAAAGAGCACGAAGGTTAAATGTATTCAGGTCAGGTTATCATTTGTAATCCATTATTTCTAATTGATCTCCAAATAATTATTTCTGTTCAACTCTGCTCGTTCCTGTCCACCTGCTCCTCCTGTCGCACACTCTGCTCAGACTGCAGCAGAGGGACACGTGGGACACACGGGACACACGGGACACACGGGACACATGGGACACATGGGACACACGGGACACACGGGACACACGGGACACACTGAACACACGGGGAACATGGGACACACAAGTAACATGGGACACACGGGACACACTGAACACACGGGGAACATGGGACACACAAGTAACATGGGACACACGGGACACACTGAACACACGGGGCCCGCTGTGCCGGTGCTCAGTGTGGGCAGGTCGTGTGTGAGCAACACAAGAGAGACAAGACACGACATTAAAGAGGCAGTTGTAGTATTGAGTAGAAGTGTCAGTCAACTCATCAGCATGAATGTAGATTCATAAAAAGAATGAATGACACATATTCCCTTTAAGGAACAGTGGTAGTTTGTAAGTAGTACATGTCGTATAACCTGTTCTAGAATCTCACTAAAACATGTTCCATGCTCTGCTCTGTATGTCCTCTTTAGACTGTCCTTCTGTTCCTTGTCTCACGTCAGCTGTAGTCCTCTATCTACAATCCTCAGCAGCCCGGGCACGTGTCTGACACTCCTGGATCTCAGTAACAACGACCTCCGAGACTCAGGAGTCACGATGTTGTGTTGTGGACTTGAGAGTCCCGTCTGCAAACTGGAGATTCTCAGGTTTATAATACTGCTTTGGACTCTCAAACGTAACAGAATGTAGTGTTTAACAGGGTGTGTCCTTAGGCTATCGGGATGTCTGGTCTCAGATGAAGGTGGTATGTCTCTGGCCTCAGCCCTGAGGGCCGCGCCCTTCCATCTGAGGGAGCTAGACGTCAGCTACAACAATCTAGGCCAAACAGCAATGAGCCGCTTGACTGAGCTTTCGGAGGACGACCACTGTTTCCTAGAAACTCTCAAGTAAGGTTTCTCTGTTTCATCACACCCCATTCAGTCACATTTGAGCTCTGCTCCACTTGTAGAAAATCCCACCAAAATCCCTGAAGTGTGTGGTGTCTCATTGATGTGAGTGTGAGACAAATAGTTCCAAATGTCCTCATGTTTGTGGTCTGCACTGTATTTGACACGTCTTAAAATTGTGGAAGATTTAAAATTTGTGTCAAAAGAGTTCATATCATGGGTTTAAAGCTATGACTCATGTTTTTTACAATACATTTTTTTTCTTCTCTCACACAAGAGCTCGGCGTCTCACAACTGAACTAAATTAGACTGTTCACAATAAATGACACTACTCTGTGTTTCAGGCTGGAGCCTAGTGGACCTCAGTGGATGACTTCAGGCTTAAGGAAGTGTAAGTCACATTTTGTTTGCTTTAGTGTAAAAAAACAGAAACTCTAGAGTTGTGTTTGTGTCTCTCAGATCTCTGTGATGTCACTCTGGATCCAAACACCACAAACTCTCTCCTCGCTCTCTCTGACAACAACAGGAAGGTGACATGTGCTGTGGAGCCGCAGGAGTATCCTGATCATGAGCACAGATTTGTCTGTCGGCCCCAGGTCTTGGGTTCCACTGGTCTGACTGGACGCTGTTACTGGGAGGTGGACTGGTGCGGCAGAGAGATTCATATAGCAATGAGCTATAAAGGAATCAATCTTAAAGAAGAAGTCTTTGCATTCAGCAGTCAGTCCTGGGTCTTGAGGATTTCTAATGGCGAATATAAAGGTTTCCACGATGGGATTTACACTCGAATTTATGCCTCCCCTGTTTTCTCGTATGGTGGTCAACTGGCTGTGTACCTGGACTTTGAGGCTGGATCTCTGTCTTTCTATGAGGTCACCTCTGATGGACTGTCCCACCTCCACACCTTCAACAGCACATTCACGGAGCCTCTGTTCCCTGGGGTTGGACTTTGGTCCGGTTCCTCCGTGTCTCTGGTGGACTGACATCTTGTCTGTAAATCCTTTCTCCCACATACAGGACTCACACGTTTGAAACTGAAGACAGGGATGTTCATAGACCACAATGCATTGAGGTGGCCTTCTGATCTATTGCAACATTTGATTACTGATGAAGGAAATGTCTAACTCTTCTGTTTCAGAAAAGAAAAGTTGAGTATACAATGTTAGTATTGTAGTGTTTTCTGCCTTGTGTATCATAATGTGTTATAATGAGGACTTTATGGAAGCAACCTGGGGTTAAGCACAAGCACTGGTTATGTACAATGAGGAGAGAACGTGCTGACAAAAGGTTGTTCTGAATGACACACTGTGATTTAAAGAAACTAGTATGACTAAAATAAATACATAAATAAACTTGACAAACAATGCGAATGTTTCTGATATTCAAATAGGTTCTACTTCTGTACTTCACCAAATCTGATTTTTACAAAGACCAATTCATACTTAATAAGGAGCAAAATGTTTGTTCTTGCAGCTGGAGCTGTGAGAACAAACTGACATGTTGTTCTTGTAGTTTGTTCTTGATGCATCGACTCAGCACAACTTTGGTTTCAGGGCTTCAAGTCCATATATGGTGAACGCATTTGAACCAATGACTGACACCTGTGGCATTTAAAAGGCCATCGGTGCAGGAGATGTTTGCATCCAGGGCACCTCCAGGTAAAGAAAGAAGAGGAGACACTTAAAGAACGAGAGGGACTCATATACAGGACAATAAAACGGCTCCAAAGCCCCACCATGTAACATACTCTGTTCAGCAGCAGTTCTGATCAAAACAGAGAGACACACAGTGACCTCCTCTCTGGAGCTTCTCTGACGCTCCCTCCTGGTCCTGAAGCTGCTCCACGTCTGTCCTCCCAGAAACCCCCACAGGTCCCAAAGATTTGCAATTTGCGTTGCCGCCGCGCATCCTCAGATATGAGCAATGCTGTATAATAATAAAGTATAAAAATAAAGTCTCATTTGTGTCACTTGAATAGGCCTATAATAATGTATAGAAACTTTAAACCATTCTGAAGGACACATGTCATTCATAAAGTTAGTTCAACCTGCTCTGTCCATCACACAGTGAATGTGATCAGACACGCACTCACACACACACACACACACACACACACACACACACACACACACACACACACACACACACACACACACACACACACACACACACACACACACACACACACACACACACACACACACACACACACACACACACACACACACACACACACACACACACACACACACACACACACACACACACACACACACACACACACACACACACACACACACACACACACACACACACACACACACACACACACACACACACACACACACACACACACACACACACACACACACACACACACACACACACACACACACACACACACACACACACACACACACACACACACACACACACACACACACACACACACACACACACACACACACACACACACACACACACACACACACACACACACACACACAGGTTTACAGGGTTTAGCCGGACTTTTTCCTCAAACCCGCCCGGTGGTGTATTACATGGACCACCCTTTCCCAGGGTCCTAGAGCTCTGGGAGTTACATTAAGATGCTTCAAAAAATCTGAAAAAAATTTGGGTCACTTCAGAGTTCATACACTCGCAACAGAACTCCATACACACGAGCCTGCCCCTGTTCTGGTTTAGGCAGACTTTTTACTTTTGTGGTTTACGGAGACAGGAAATAGCATTCTCCGGACTATGACGTCATGTTCAAATTAACATGAATTAACATAAATACACAACATGACAACACAGCATTAACAGGACAGGGCATTTTATTTTTAAGAATTTGCTTTTGCAGCTGAAATACTGTCCCCATAGTGCCTGTAATAAAAAAATATATCATATAAACAAAAATACATCCATAATAAACACAAAAAAACAGTGCATCAAAATGAATGCACTTAATCCTGAGGAAACAAACCAAAAACCCCACATTTGCCGGTGGATTTGAGCATTTTAGCATTTCTTTTTACTTTCAAACTGGCCTGGTTTTAATGTTGTGGCAGTGAACGTCACAAACACAAGAAATTATCTTCAACAGAAGAACCTACATTAGCCTTCCTCCTAAAATATAATTCTACATTAAAAATTTTTTTAGAAATATGAACTATGAAATATGAACATCTTATGATTGCACTGAACGTTTAAAGTTCTCTTGGCAGTCTTTTATATTAGAACATTTTTAACTCTGCCACTCAAATAGTTTAATAAAGTGCCTTTATATTAATAAAATAAACTCCCAATTTTGTCAGACATTTAAATCTGTGGATTTACAGATTTTGTTTCCATGCTTCCCTTTTTGCAGCTATTCCTCGATATCTAACAAAGTCCTTTATATTTTGCTCTGTTCTTTGTGCTAACACAGACCCTTCTACCATCTTACAGTGAGTGCATTCAGCTTTTTTGGGCAGTTTTCCTTTGGAGATGTGATCTTTAAAATACCGCACGACTGCGTCGGCCTCAGCCTTTGACCAGGCCTTTCTTGGTGATTTTCTTGCCACTTTTTCTGGACCAGCATCTTGTCCTGTTTGTAGAAAAAACAAGACAGAGACAAAAAAAAAGAAAATGTGTCAGACATTTACCTATTGCCACAGATTCCTGTTGACGTGATTCTAGGATTGTAATCGTTCCCATTTGTTTGACCCTTTAATGTGGTCGCACAATGTGATTTTAGAAGCCGAGGCTTGAACCTACAACCCTCTGCACCACGGACTGGGAGTCGAGCCCAAACCTTAGGGTGCAAGTTTGACTCACGAGCAGGTCCAGGTCTAAACCAGGACTAGACTAAGACTGAAGCAGCACTAAACCAGGACTGAACCAGGACTAAACTAGAACTAAAGCAGCACTAAAGTAGGGCTAAACTAGGACTAAACCAGGACTAAAGCAGCACTACACTAGAACTAAACTAGGACTAAACCAGGACTAAACCAGGACTAAACCAGGACTAAACTAGAACTAAAGCAGCACTAAAGTAGGGCTAAACTAGGACTAAACCAGGACTAAAGCAGCACTACACTAGAACTAAACTAGGACTAAACCAGGACTAAACCAGGACTGAACCAGGACTAAACTAGAACTAAAGCAGCACTAAAGTAGGGCTAAACTAGGACTAAACCAGGTCTAAACTAGGACTAAACCAGGACTAAACTAGAACTAAAGCAGCACTAAAGCAGGGCTAAACTAGGACTAAACCAGGACTAAACTAGAACTAAAGCAGCACGAAAGCAGCACTAAACTAGGACTAAACCAGGACTAAAGCAGCACTACACTAGAACTAAACTAGGACTAAACCAGGACTAAACCAGGACTAAACCAGGACTGAACCAGGACTAAACTAGAACTAAAGCAGCACTAAAGTAGGGCTAAACTAGGACTAAACCAGGTCTAAAGCAGGACTAAACTAGGACTAAACTAGAACTAAAGCAGCACTAAAGCAGGGCTAAACTAGGACTAAACTAGAACTAAAGCAGCACGAAAGCAGCACTAAACTAGGACTAAACCAGGACTAAAGCAGCACTAAACTAGAACTAAAGTAGGTCTAAAACAGGACTAAACCGGGACTAAACCAGGACTAAACCAGGACTAAAGCAGCACTAAACTAGAACTAAACCAGGACTAAAGCAGCACTAAACTAGGACTAAACCAGGTCTAACGCAGGACTAAACCAGGACTAAGAGGAGGACTGGATCAGGAGGACTAAAGCAGCTCTATAATTTCATGTGTCGTACCTTCAGAGTTGGGGACAGTCTCATTCACTGTTGACACAGGCTCTGCTGAACACAGAAGGAGAAAAATATTTATTTCATGGTGAAATACGTTTGATTTACAGAAACAATAACGTAAGGCACTTACCATAGTCTCCAGTACCATGGACCTGTTGTGTGATTGTAGACCGTGAAGCAGAATCCACAGCTTCACTAATTCCACACACTGCTGTGCCACCATCAGACTCATTCTTACTGTCCTTGGCTTCAGCTTCACTTAACACAGTTTCATCTAGAAAATTGGGAATTAAACTGTATTATTTTGCATGAATATATTTAGCAGCACAATAAATGATCACATTGGGCTCATGTACAAACATCTCTGTCCCAAACCTCAGCAAGTTCTGAGCTGTTCAGAATCAGAATCAGAATTACTTTTATTTATCCTCAGGGGAAATTCTTTTCGTTACATGTGCAACCGACCAGTAGAGACAGTAAAGTATTAGAAACAAAGTAAGATATATATAAAATAAAAATAAAATACAGTAGATCTATAATGTTCAACCCCGTTTAACTTATAAAATGTCTTTATTAATCAACTAAACCCCCGATATGAACAATTTACAATAAGCTTAACTATACTATCCTTGTCTATTTACATATTCACATGATCATGTACAGTTTATAAGTGGACTTAATATTGCACAGTGGACTTAATATTGCACAGTGGGCTTAATATTGCACAGTGGACTTAATATTGCACATTGACTTCACAAGAGGATTTCCAGCACAGAGTTCAGTGTTTGAATGATTTCCTGTGTCTCTCGGTGGAGCCTCGTGGCAGTAACAGTCTGTTGCTAAATGAGCTCTTGACCAGCACTTTGTGGAGCGGGTGGAGGGAAAGTCCAGAATAGTCCTGATTTTGGACAACATCCTCCTCCAACACAACAGTCAGAGAGTCCAGCTCCTCCCCCACAACATGTCCGGCCTTCTTGATGATCTTGTTGAGTCTATTAGTGTCCCTCACGCGCAGACTGCTGCCCCAGCAGGCCACAGCATACGTGAGGGCACATCCACCATAGACTCGTAGAACATCCTGAGCATTGTCCTGCAGATGTCAAAGGACCTCAGCCGCCTCAGAAAGTAGAGACGGCTCTGGCCCTTCTTGTAGACAGTGTCTACGTTCTTTCCCCAGTCCAGTTTATTGTCCAAATACACCCCCAAGTACAAATTATTATTAATACAGTTATCATTTAGTCTGTGTGGACTCTGTGGATCAACCAGTCACAGCCCTTGCGGTCCACTGCATAAATAAATGTAGTGAAATATGAAAATTCCACAATAAATCCTCTATCCTGAAGGTTCAGTGTTTAACTGTAGTCTATAGTAATTTGAACTACATACAACGTCACCTCCAGTGTTTAATATAAATGAAATAAACAAAAGATGATCAATGCATGTGTCTGTAACAAACAACACATCTGACAATGATCAGACAGTTACATCAGTGTCTGCACAAACATGATCACTTTCACAGAGGGAGATTCCTCTCTGGACTGTTGTATTGGACACTTTCAGATGGACCTGTTTACAGGATTTATCTAAAGAGTGCAAGTCCACCTACCGACCTGAGCCACACAGTACACTGGACCAAATACTGCAGCTGTGGCCCATCGAGGCAACTGTTGTTGTGATTTTGGGCATTATAAAAATAAATTGATTTGATTTGATTTGAGCTCACCTTTGCATTTATGGCCAAACCACCTGAAAGATACAAGTCCCAAACCCCAGATGTACTTGTCCACGGATGACACTGGTGTGGACACAAGCGGATGATCTTGACACTGTTGGTGATAATTTATGTTAATCAGAATCAGAAGAAAAACCCTCCTTGAACCGCCACCTTAACGTGGTGGAGGGGTTTGAGAACTGCAATGATCCTATGAGCAGTTCAAAAGCCCCTTATGAATTGTTTTACAACAAGGTCGTATACATCGCCTGGATTAGCGTCACCGGGACCCCACCCTGGAGCTAGGCCTGGGGTGGGTGCTCGACGGTGAGCGCCTGGTGGCCGGGCCTTTCCCCATGGGGCCCGGCCGGGCCCAGCTCGAAAGAGCGACGTGGGGCCGTCCTCCTGTGGACCCACCACCTGCAGGAGGAAAGGTGCAAAGTGATCCGGGCAGCGGTCAAAGGTGGGGGCCTCGACAACCGGATCTCCGGACACAGAAACTGGCTCTAGGGACATGGAATGTCACCTCGCTGGGGGAGGAGCCTGAGCTTGTGCGGGAGGTCGAGCGTTATCAACTAGATATAGTCGGCCTCACCTCCACGCACAGCCTGGGCTCTGGAACCCGTCTCCTTGAGAGGGGCTGGACGCTCCATTTCTCTTGCGTTGCCCGCGGGGAGAGGCGGCGGGCTGGTGTGGGCTTACTCATAGCCCCTCAGCTCAGCCGTCACGTGTTGGAGTTCACCCCGGTGAACGAGAGGGTCACGTCCCTGCGCCTTCGGGTGGGGGACAGGTCTCTCACTGTTGTGGCGGCCTACGGGCCGAACAGCAGTGTAGAGTACCAGGCCTTCTTGGAGTCCCTGGGAGGGGTACTGGACAGTGCATCGCCCGGGGACTCCAGTGTTCTACTTCAATGCCCAGGTGGGACTTCTGAAGCAGCTGACAGGTATCGGCAGGACACGCGCACTGCAGCCCGGGCTGTCAAAGAGGCAAAAACTCGGGATTGGGAGGAGTTCGGGGAGGCCATGGAGGAGGACTATCGGTCGGCCTCAAAGAAATCCTGGCAAACCGTCCGACGCCTCAGGAGGGGGAAGCAGTGCTTCACCAACACTGTTTACGGTGCGGGTGGAGAGCTGTTGACCTCGACTGGGGATGTACTTTGAGGATCTCTGAGGTCCGGCTCCGAGGGTATAGGATCTGAGGCTCTTTGCTCAGGGCTGTCCCTGTTCGACCGGAGCAGGAGCTGTGTTGCCGGCAGTAAGTCAGACCTGTTCAGTGCATGTTGGACTCCGCCAGGGCTGCCCTTTATCACCGGTTCTGTTCATTTTTATGGACAGAATTTCTAGGCGCAGTCAGGGCGTGGAGGGTTTGGGAACCACAGGATCATCTGATGTCGTTCTGATGCTTCTTCAAACCAGGACCTGCAGCTCTGGGACGGTTTGAAGATCAGCACCTCCACATCCGAGGCCATGGTTCTCGACTGGAAAAAGGTGGCTTAAAAGGCGGATACAAGTCTACATGAGCTTCCTTCGCCGGGTGGCTGGGCATTCCCTTAGAGATAGGGTGAGGAGCTCAGTCACACGCGAGGAGCTCGTAGTAGAGCCGCTGCTCCTCCTCGTTTAGAGGAGCAGTGCAATATTTAATAATGACCGATCACACTAGATATTAGAAATTCACATTTAATTAGAGTCCTTAGAAAACACTGTCCATATAAACCATATCACATTCAGCTGACACACTCACACATTCAGACCATATGCTAGGCTACACTTTGGAAATCACTTTATGAGAGAGTCCTTACAAAACACTGTCCATAGAAACCATATCACAACCAGGTGACACACACACACAGACAAAATATATGTCACATGCTAGACTTAAAACTTTGGATTTTAATGAATGGCTGCATTTAATTTACCTTTTCATTCTGGCTGAGTGAACCAAGCACTGGACTTGTGCTGGCCTGGTTGGTCTCAGTCGTCCCGGCCTGGTTGGTCTCAGTCGTCCCGGCCTGGTTGGTCTCAGTTGTCCTGGCCTGGTTGGTCTCAGTCGTCCCGGCCTGGTTGGTCTGAGTTGTCCCGGCCCGGTTGGTCTCAGCCGTCCCGGCCTGGTTGGTCTGAGTTGTCCCGGCCCGGTTGGTCTCAGTCGTCCCGGCCTGGTTGGTCTGAGTTGTCCCGGCCCGGTTGGTCTCAGCCGTCCCGGCCTGGGTGCTCTCAGTCGTCCTGGCCTGGTTGCGCTCAGACATCCCAGTTGTAGGTGGGGTATTGTGGTACTCTTCTGTCAACAGTCAAGACTATTTATCTATATTCAACATCAATCCTATTTGTCAATTTAACATTTGATTCCTTTCCTTTCTATTAGACTCTACCTGGAGGTCGCCTGTGAGTGAAGCTAGTCCTTTTATGCTTTTAGCTTTTCTCTCCTAAAGTTTGAGCAAGGCCTTAAATTGCAGTGAATATTTTACATCAGACAGGTTCTTATTAAACAGATGTAAGATATACACCACTTATATTATATTAACAAACACATCAAATGCATGTCTCTCCCCGGCGACGGCAGCTGGCGCTTCAGTATGACGCAGTACAAGAATAAAGACGACTTAGAATTGATTTAAATAACATTTACCAAAAATAATTAGCAGAAAACAATGGTATTTGCGTGTACAGTAAACTAGCTGTAGTGGATCGTATATGCAGGGATCCCAGTGTCAATTATAAGACCTTTATGGAAATCTTTAAGATCTTATCGCAAACATCTAGCAATTTTTGGAACAACAAACACACCCCATACTGATGCCATATTTAAGAAATGACTTTAATTTATCGAAATATTAAATAAACGGTAAAACATATTATTATCATATTTAACTGTGTTGTTTTTGGCTTCCGGCATGATATTTTATAGTTTGTGATTTATGACACTGATCCATACGGATCTTATCCAATACTAATCATGTAACTTTTATTTATTTTATTACAGTTTAGTCTGATACGGCCTGTATTAATAGAATATATGTTTACAATACAGAATTTGGAGTAAATTATTACCTTTATATAATAGACCTACTTATTATTACTTAACCTGCAGCCTAATTATTTGTTATAATATAGTATAATATTTAAACTCCTCCACAGCACAAAGCATCACTCTCAGTATCACATTAAGTGATGTTTTAACCTTCTTTTTCTAAAGGCAGTGTATTTTCCCACATATTATTGATGTTTGAGGCCGTAAAAAGACGAGAAGCACATGGCTACTTAATATTCATGTAAACAACAGCCGTCAGCGCTGCGCAGTTAGCATAGCATTAGCATAGCATTAGCAGCATTAGCTTTGGATGACGGAGAAAACAAAGTCCATGCATCATAATTTTGACTCTTTGCATCAATGAATTTATTCAGAAATAATAAAGACCTGCAGATATCCTGTCAATACATCGATAATTCATTAAATATGTCTGCTTACCTGTGGTTTTAATCCTCCGTCACCGTCATTCAGCGTAAAACAACGTGAAAATCCATAGGGCATTTAATTGTTGAACTGCGCATGTGTAGACTGAGCTGAGAGCCCCTCCCGTCAGCGCTCCGTGCTACACCTACACCCCGCTCTCCGCCCCTCGTCCCGCCCTTTGTCCCGCCCCTCAGAAATCAGCCAATCAGAACGATTCCCGCTATTTTCGCTCCGTGTGTATCAGAAGTGTATTCAACGGCGATACTGCCTCAAGAACTAGAGGTGTTGTGTATAGTGTTATACACAAAAATACACAGAAAAAAACAGGTTTGGGGATTAAATGGACTTTCAGAAAAAACGAGAATCTATGCTATTTAGACCCTCAGGAATCCAAATACACTCTTTGAATTAGCCGGACCTCGGCATAGTCCGGCTAATGCTATGAGTCCGGATAGCCCAGGTGCCCAGTCAGGTGCACTGTCGGATAAACCACATAAACCAACACACACACACACACACACACACACACACACACACACACACACACACACCACACACACACACACACACACCTGCCTGCCACACACACACACACACACACACACACACACACACACACACACACACACACACACACACACACACACACACACACACACACACACACACACACACACACACACACACACACACACACACACACACACACACACACACACACACACACACACACACACACACACACACACACACACACACACACACACCTACACACACACACACACACACACACACACACACACACACACACACACACACACACACACACACACACACACACACACACACACACACACACACACACACACACACACACACACACACACACACACACACACACACACACACACACACACACACACACACACACACACACACACACACACACACACACACACACACACACACACACACACACACACACACACACAGGGTTCCAAAGGTGCTAGAACTACAACATGCATATCAAAAATCATGAAAAAAATCAGCAAACCTATACACAACTTAAAATTTCACAAATTTAAAAAGTGATAATATCGGAGGTCACTGGACCCATTTTCTTTTTATATTGCAAAAATAAACTGCATTTAAACAATGTTGATTTTAGCTGCCCCCAACTTAATTGAAATAACATGGGCCTCTAAAATGTTGTGATGTCACGTGAAACCCAATACACAAAGTATAGTCTGTTCTGAAGGGACACATGGTGTGTAAAGCCAGTCTACTGTACACACACACTGAGTAAATCTGGTTTGAAAGGACACATGGTGTGTAAAGCCAGTTCACTGTACACAAACACTGAGTAAATCTGGTTTGAAAGGACACATGGTGTGTAAAGCCAGTTCACTGTACACAAACACTGAGTAAATCTGTTTTGAAAGGACACATGGTGTGTAAAGCCAGTCTACTGTACACAAACACTGAGTAAATCTGGTTTGAAAGGACACATGGTGTGTAAAGCCAGTCTACTGTACACAAACACTGAGTAAATCTGGTTTAAAAGGACACATGGTGTGTAAAGCCAGTTCACTGTACATATAGTCACACATGCACTAAGTATAACCTTCTTTGAAAGGACATGTGTATTATAAGACTCTGACTGATACATCATTATAGTAAAATTGAATACTTTAAATAATTTTTTTTTTTAACTATATTTTGGTTTTCTCTGATGGCGTTACAATCTGACATACAAGCTTAAATAAAACACCACAGATCATATCTGTTTGTGATCTACTAACAGGTGGTCAAAGTGTCATTAAAACAACTAGAAGCATAACACAACAGTGCTTGCATCAACTAGAACAAACTATGTATTATAGAGTTTTTCATTGTCCTGAAGAAACTGGCACTGAGTGGCTGACCAATAAAAACAGCACCTTTGCACACCAGGGGTGAGTCGAGCTGACACCATGACTTATACATAAGACTTATATCAACACACAACACATTTGTTGAATTGCTGAACTATATTTAATATAACCAACTCAATAGTTAATTCCTTAAAAGGACAGCATTGTAACAATTATTGAAGGAAAATAAAAGTGAATCCTGGCATTAAAAGACTCAGGCATCAAAACAAAACACTGCCTGTGAGCACAGTGAAGTCAACTACATAATTTTTGAATGGAGAACACTAACCTTGAAATCAGGCCCAGAAAGGTGAAGGCTCAGACTGTCAAAAAGTGCATTTAGTGTTTAACTTTTTTTTTTTTTTTAAGGCCAGTCCTCTGTTACGCACAAAATCTCGAATGTTTTGAATAGATCTTGTCTCAAGATAGGTTGTTCCTTTTCTTTGCACACTTCAGACACTGCTGGTTGGTGACAGTGATACCGTTTTCAATAAAGGCTTCATATGTTTCATCACCGCTCGTATCTCCTCCTCAGACCATGGTCTCTTCACACACACGCCTTGATGAAACACGTAGAACCTGTTCAATAAAACAAAAACAAATTTGAAGTTTAAAACAATCATGTGAGATACACTTGTAGAGTAGAGATGGTGTTCAAAACTGAAAACAAGCTGGTACTTGTGTAAACAAATTGTGTGTGATAATAAATAGACTGTAGACCCGATAAAATTTAAAGTTTGATTGTCTTCATTAACATGATAGTTCATCACACTGCTTGGTAAACACAAAAATACATTCAGCTTCTTTATATATTATATAATGTCTAACCACATGATGTTGGTGTTGACTGCACATAGTGCCTAGTGATGGACATGGCATCTGATTTAAATCATACCTTTAGAAACTGAGTCAGGGACAGGAGGTGAACCAGAAGTCACACAGGCATCATTCTCCTGGTCATCTAAAAATATTGCACAGTATAAATGTATGGGCTTAAAGAGGTTTTCTGCCTACCAATCAAACACCATGGGCAGAGAGGGGACAGTGACAGCCAGTTCTATTATACTAACTATACACATGGCAATGCTGCTGAACTGGATGAAGTCAACAATACCTTGGGTAATAAGTTTACTAGGAAATGATGTAAATTTTGCACAGGCCAAATCTTGCTTGGCCAAAACTGATGAAGCATCAAAATACTAGTCATAAAGCATTAGTGTCACAATTAGGAATGTAACAACTAACAATCAACCAAGTAAAAATGCACTGATGGTTAGTAATATTGTTCTAAACACAATCACAGTTATTGTAATCAGCACAGTAGTGTTAATAGTAAAGTCTGATTTCATTTTTAATGAAAAACAGAGATGCAAGTGGCATTAATGAAACATGAGAGCATCGTTATCATACGTGTTAAAATATGTTACTGCACATTTCACTGGATTTGTCTCTGAACAGGACTAACTCACAGATCCCAGCTCATTGCATAAGATATGTTGGGCAAACTTTGAGTACAGCATTGAAAATGTACCTTTAGCTGCAGTCTCGGAAAAGTGAGGCAAATCAGAAGTCACTGAAGTTGATATTTCTTCATTGTCATTGATAGATTTTTCTAGCAAAAAAATAAATATATATATATAATACATACAGTGAGGAAAGTAAGTATTTGAACATCCTGCTATTTTGTAAGTTCTCCCACTTAGAAATCATGGAGGGGTCTGAAATGTTCATAAATGAGTATATGTCCACTGTGAGAGACATAATCTAAAAAGAAAATAACGGAAATCACATTGTATGATTTATAACAACATTGTGTATATTACTGTGTAAAATAAGTATTTGAACACTTCAACTATATTATCAAACTATATTAATATTGCCTTTATTAACAATTACAGCGGCCAAACAGTTCCTGTAGTTCTTCACCAGGTTTGCACATATTGCAGAAGGTCTTTTGACCCACTCCTCCACACAGATCTTCTGTAGATCTGTCATGGTTTCAGGCCAACACAGACTTTTAACTCCATTCACAGATTTTCTATTGGACTGAGATCTGGAGACTAGTGAGGCCACTCCAGAACCTTGAAATGCTTCTTACGGAGCCACTCCTTGGTTTTCTGGCTGTGTTCTGGCTGTGTAGTCAGAGCATCTTCAATGCTCTGACTGAGGAAGGAAGGTTTTTGGCTCAAAATCTCACAATCCATGTCCCCGTTTATCTTCTCCTTAATACAGTGCAGCGGTACTGTCCCCTGTGCAGAAAAACAGCCCAGAACATGATGCTTCCACTCCCATGCTTCACTGTAGGGATGGTATTATTGGGATGAGACTCATGCTTCTTCTTCCTCCAAACCCCAACAATGGAGTTTAGACCAAAGTTTATTTTGGTCTCATCTGACCACAGGACTTTCTCCCATGCCTCCTCTGGATCATCCAGATGGTCCTGGCAAGGAAAGCGGAACCTATTACTGATGGTAGCCTTGCAAGCGGTGGTCCCAGCTCTCTTCCAGGTCATTGAGCAGCTCGTCCCGTGTAGTTCTGGGCTGATTCTTCACCTTTCTTAGCATCACTGGCGCCCCACGAGCTGAGATCTAACGTGGGGCACTGTCCATCGTGCACTGTCACGCCGCACGCACTATGATGGGCGCTACATTGCGCACTTTCGGAAAGCATAATTTTTGCTGTTTTTAAGGCAACGCTTTTTGTGTTCTGCCTCCTCTCTTTTCTCTTGTTGTCTCTTTGACTGCGGCGTAGTGGACCAAAGTTGTTTTAATTACGCATGATCGTGAGTCACAGTCAGACCCCATCTCCACATGTGAATGAAACAGGCTCACGGTGGCACTGTCTTGTGCACTTGCGGAAGAAGACCGCACCGCATAGCGCCAGCCTCGATGGAAAAAATCCGCTTAGGCGTAATTGGGTTGGAGAGCGGGTTTGCTGCGAACTGAGGGCGCACCTTTGAGAGCACTTTTGATGTGCTGTGTGCAATCGTTGACCTGCAGAGGTGGGCGCGCAAGTGAAATGAGCCTGGCAGTTGCCTGTGCAAAGGCGTTTGCCATTCCGGCTTGAAAATGCATGCGGTATGTTTCCAAGAGGAAGACGACACGAGGTAAAGGAGGGAAAAAGAAACAGATGCCACGGAACATCTCTAAAGCCCTGCCTTGAATAAAGTTGTCTCAGCTCTGTGCGCATCTTAAGATGCGTGCATAATTTCAATGGGGATATTCAGGGTTACGCACAGTGTGTACAGGCGTACCCCTGCAGGCGCCACTGCTTCCATTGTCTGACAATGGCTCCAACTCTTGTTCTTTTTCACTGAGCTGCTTCGCAGTAGCTCTGGAGCCCTTTAACTTGGTATAAAACTTAGAAAGACAGTCCTAGTTTCCTCCTGTCAGGGCCACGCAGCAGCAGCAGCAGGCAGAGAGAGAGGGGGTGGAGCTGGAGCAGCTCTAATCACGAAAGATTCATTATTTTAAAAAATATTAAGACTAACATATATCTGTAAACTGCAATATTTAGATTTATTAATGTAATCAGTTAATGTAAATTGGCTTGTCTCATGAACATTCTAGCTGTCTCAACCCATCTTTGTTGATCATAAATATAGGCCATAGTAATATTATAGCCTTGATAGGTAGGCTATACATAAGCATCAGTCAATAGGATCGGTATCGGCCATGATCGGCATCGGCCGATCAAAATTCACGTGATCGGTATCGGCGATTGGCCGAAAAATCCTGATCGGAACAACTCTAATTTTAATAAAATCATACATTGCAATTTCAGAATTTTCTTTTAGATTCTGTCTCTCACAGTGGAGCGCTGAAAATTTCAGACCCCTCCATGATTTCTCAAGTGGGAGAACTTGCAAAATAGCAAATACTTACTTTCCTCACTGTAAATGGTATTAACTACACAGCAAAGTACAAACAGAACTGCAATAACATTATCTAAATATATAAAAACGTACATTTTTAATATTTTATCAATACAACTGCAAAGTCTATAACACAGAATACAATAATTTCAGTACCTACAATGTAGAAGCATCAGGGAGTTGCTGTGATCAGTAACCATCCATCTATGTCATCTATACAATTGAAAACATTTTATTAGACCAACCATATTCACAAACACCAGGCCGATTTAACAACATATAAACCATGCATACCACCAATTTCATCCAGAGTTTTCCTTGAATATCCTTCACACTTCCCTTCTCCATAGCCATGAGCAACTTGGAGATCTTAGCCCGCTGAATTGTTGATTGGGGCAGTCGAGAGTATTCTCTTTGGACCCTGATGTGATGGGCGAGGAAAGCGGCCCGCTGGTCTGGATTCATTGTCTTTCAAGTTCATGACTTGGCTTATCGGTGGCAATCTGTTTGCGAAGGTTAGTTGATCTGAGGTTCTGAGGATGTTCAGCTCCAAGCATCTGCAAATTGACCAAACTGCCCTCTGTAGTGACCATCACTACAAGGAATGGCGAAAAGGTACTTATTGTTTTCAGATACCCCGCACTCTTTCCTCGTACTAATAAGGAGTGACAGGTTATCTGTCATATCAGAAGTCAGGATCACAGCCACCTTTCGTCCTTTTTCCCCTTCAGTTCCACTCTGGCAAACTGTTGGCAAAGCCTTTTCTCCAACTTCTGTAAGCCCAGAGCTGATGTCATCGTTTAGTTTGGACATGTCACGATCATCAAAATTTTTGACAGTCATACGTGCCACTTCACCTTCCCTCCTCCTATTGAACAAAATCACTTGACAAAGGATCGCCTTTGCTAGTGCTGCATAAGTGCCTGCTGTTGGGTTATCATCTAGTTTCTCCCTAGCTGATTCCACTTGCTGACCAAGATATGACTGCAGCTTCTGAACATCTCTGGCCAGTGGAAGCCTGTCGACCTTGTTGTATTTTGCCTCACTCCAGATTTGATAAGGCTGAATGGGAAACTAATTCAGACCACTTTGTTTCATGAAGTGTGTGAAACCTCCTGATTGAATCGATCGCCTCTTGATCCTCTTCCATGAGAGCACGACACATGATAATATCACTTATTTTTCTGAGAGAATGTCCAATCTTCAGGGCCAAACTTGGGGCTTTGAATGTGCTGGTTTCATTATCAAAACCTGAAACTCTCTTGACAGCATTAGTAAGAATAAAGAAGTTGGCTGGTTGTATTGCCTCTTCCATATTATGGATTCTTGTTGTGTGAGCGTCACAAGTAATCTCCCAAGTTCCTTACTTTTCTGTCTTATATACTCATGCTTTGATCTGTCACTTCCATGCTTATTAAAGAGACTGAGCCAACTGCATAATATAATGATCATTCCTTATTGCACTAGACACATCATCCTGTGCATCTTGCCCAGTACTGAGCAGAGTTCACTTGAAATTAGCTGAGACATTGTGGATTGAGTAGATGCTATACCAAAGACTCTATCTTTCAGCTTTTCTTCAGCATTATTCTCTGGTCTTAAAAGCACATCTTTTCATATGCCGAGCCACTTCTTTTCTGGATATCATACCCTTACAGTATAAGCAGTACTCATATGTCTCAACGCTGCTGCTGCTCTTTTTTGAGATCCTTTTCACTTTAAGATTACCTGATCCTGTGGTTTTAACAGCAGAGTTGTGCTTGAAGTTACCAAGGTTTCTTAACCTTTCAAGAAGAACTTTTCTGTCCTTTGATGATTTGCGTAACTGAAGCACCTGGGCGATTTCAGCATTTTCATCTACATGCCTCTCCAGATGACGTGCAAATTTTGTTTGAGGTTTTCCACACACAAAACAAAAATTGACTGTGCTTTTGATTAATTTTGTTGACTTGGTTGGGGATTCATTTTGGCAAATATCCACAGCACTCTTTTCATACATGCATCTTTTGTTTTCTGCTGGCATGACTCTGAGGTGTCTGGTTCTGGAGTTGGGTTGAAGATCATCAGTAGTTTCAAGATAATTCAAAATGTTGCTCAATGTTGTTCTTAATATCCATGGTCTGTTCTTTTTCAGCAAAGTAACGGATAAATCAGGCATGCTAGCAGCATGGGAGTTTTTGATGGTCAGGTAACTCAATAGACAACTCTGTTCCTGAGCTTTCTGAATCTGATGCAGAATTTGGGGCGTATTCATCAGATGAGACATCATCCTGTTCCGTAAATACAGCATAGATTAAATAACAGAAATAAACATGGGAAGGATAAATGCTAAATTCTTCACATCACAGAGCTCGGATCGTAAACCAAAGTCTCTAGATGTCTTAAAAGTCCTCAGAAATACCTCCTGATTTAAAAGAAGAAAATGTGCAGCAGATATGTATTTTTGTGCAAGTATTTTGATTCTGCTCAATCCATTTGCAATCTTTGATCGATTCAGTACTTTTTTGATATTTGTCCCATTTCTAATATCAATTTATATTTTTGAACAATGGCATTAACAAAAACCAAACACAAAACAAAAAAACTAAGACACCAGCCTAACCTGGTCCCAGGTACCCTCCCACAATGACCCCCACTGATCAAAATTTGTAAAATCTTTGTAAAAAAAAACAGTTTCATACAATCTAGTCTCAAAGGATTATAATAAAATCTAAGTAATATTTTACAATGTGTTTATTTATTTCTGGCCTCTCTCACATAACTTCCACACTCCAACAATTCTTATCCATCTGGTCCAAAATCTCACTGCTTTCAATTCTCTATCTGAGACAACACTTACAAAGGCAGTTAGCCTTATAGTTTTGCGATGAAAGAAAAAAGGAAGACTAAGCAACATGTGGCAATCTTCACGAACTGCATCTCGTCAATATTAACTATATTATATTTCACTATACACTTCGTCGGACATATTCCAGTCTTCTGAAGATGTCTGGAGGCAGATCTTATGCCACACAACGGCATTCTATAAATACAAAGAAGCACAGCATTAGACAACAACCGATGATTCATTAAGTTATAATTTAAAAAATAGCGATCCCACACATCACAAATTATATTCACTAAGACCACTAAATATAAACAACCATAAAGTGCCTTGCGTGCGGTGAGTGTGCAAGGCATACTTTGAATTGATAAAACTTTGAAGTTAATTTTTTTTATTCTTAACATATGCAAATGTAGAGCTGAAGCTTCGTGGTAACTTATGGTATATGCTGAGAAAATGCATTAATTAACACAAGATAAATAATACACTGCGGCTTGCATCTTACACCAGCGCCATCTGATAGCTGTCCAAGGTGAATGGCTTTATATCCGCATTTACAATCAAGTTTCACCATTTCAAATACCAGCCTATGAATTGTACACTGGAAAAAATAAAAACATGAAATAAATGAAACATTGTTACCCAAAACATTTTATGACAAATTAAAAGCATAAAAAAGACCGTTTACGTTTACATATTTTCTACCAATCCTTCCCAGGAGATGGAAAGGGAGAATAGGAGTTACTTTTTAGATAAAATAGTGAAGCATATC